>PVKE010007303.1:0-51158 GCA_004027555.1 Craseonycteris thonglongyai | reverse complement strand
ATTAGCACTGACACGTTTAAGTAAATACGTATACTGTTGTAATTTTTGTCTTAAATGAGTAAAGTATGAATACTGTTTACATATTTAAAACATTCTTGTACCCGCATACACGAAAATTCCTAGGGGCAAATCCTACTTCACGGTTTTTCAGCTTTCGCGGAAGGTTCTGGTCCCCATTAACCGCGAAAAACGAGGGATCACTGTATACTTTTAAAATTGATACTGTTGGGGGATGATAAAATCCCCCCATCCTTCAAGTTTTTTGCAGCTGCTCTAATAGTTAAATTGATCTGAGACAGACTGACAAGAGAAAATGACCAAGTTTAATTACATATGTATGTGTGAGGACACCCATATGAGAGAAGGTCAGAGACAGAGAGGTAAGATGAGATACACATGACATCTTGAGCTAAGGGATTGGATAAGATGCCTTGGGATTTCAGAGGGGAGAAAGTTCATTGCAGGACAATAAGAAAAGCAGATGTTCAGTCATTTGAAGTTTTCCTTTCCCTATAGATAGATCATAAAAATAATTTCTGGTGATAAATTGTATTTTGAATAAGTCTTTGATTTAAGTTCTTTAAAGGAGAGATTAATTTCTCTTGATTTCTCATGGTTTCAAATCCTCCAGCTCAAAACAATCCATGTACCAATATACCACATTTTGAGGAGGCTTGTTTTGAATCCCTTCAATTCTTTTAAAGATGTGAATGCCATCTTTCTTTTACACTTATAAATATTTAGATGCATAAGCGTATTATTTTTTAATAAAATGAGCTCAAACATTTACATTATTCTATAAAAGTAGAATTTATATGATTCTGCTTTTTAAAATTTATTCTCTCAATATATCACAAATATGTTTCCAGATTTGGTTATAGAAGTTAACTATATCAGTCAGCTATTGTCATAATAGTGATGCAGAACAAATCACTCCAATATGCAATGATTCCCACAACTATGTTTTTTATCTGTGTTTTTTCACTCACACTGAGAACCTCAATCAGCTAGGCTTGTCAGGACTCTGAATTTCAGGTCAGGTCCAGTTGGCTCTATGTGTTTTGTTATCATCCTCCGATGACTAGTGAAGGATGAGAGTATCACATGCTTCTTACAGAGATGAGAGATGCTCAAGATGGGTAAGTGGAGTAATACCTCTAAAGTCCCTCTAGGATCACTACATCATCACTTCTATCCACATCTCATTGACCAAAGTAAATCACATAGCCAAAGTCAACATCGGTGGGGTGGCAAGATAAAGATACATTCTGCCTCTCCTAGGAGAAACTTCAAATCATCAAAAAGAATGTGATTACTAGGGAGAGATAAAGCATGGACGAGGTACAGTGTGCTATCTATTTAACCATTTCCCCACTGATAAAAATTACGTTGTTTCCAACTAATAGCCATCCTATAGACACTCTAACAGGCCTCTCACTTAATCCTCACAACTACTCTAACGACTAGTTACTATTAACTTCATTTAAGAATGAGGAGGACACTGGACTGTACTACAAAGAGTTAGTAATTTGTTGTGCATCATTCTTTTAGATGGAATCTTGGTGGGCTTCAAACATAAATATTCTCATTACAGCCCCTTAAAAATCTTTTCTGGGATTTGGTGCTTGATCAGATTTGTCTCTTCCAAGGAGCTGTGAAGAACATACAACTTGTCCTATTTCCTTTTTTATGTGGGTTTCCGTGAAGCCCAGAGCCAAATTTAAGTCTCAATCAAGCAAATTACTTATAATTAGCACACCCAAAGGCTCATTTTCTTTGGTTCTAGTTTTCTATTTCATTCATTCTTATTATAATGTCTTTTTTAGAAATCTTTCTTAATTTTTAAAATAAAAAATCAAAATGTGATGAATTTTAACGTTAGGAGTGTCAGAATCTCCTGACTGACTGTTAAATGCACTAAGGAGTCTTGGGCTCTGGTGATGCATGGTTAGTGCTCCTGACTCTGCCACCCATACTTTAGAACTTTCTAGAGCCTGGCCTTGATGCATTCATTAATTGTACTCACTGCCAACTGAGGACAGGGAAGGAAAAATATTGCAGACTCAAATGAGTTAGTCACCAGCAACTAATTCTGGTAGCAATTTAATAGTGGTAAAAATTTAACAGATAGTGTTCATCTCTGCTTCCCAATACCAAAGAAATCCACAGTTGATTTTAGTGTCTTACATAGCATCTGGCCCTAGTCAGGTACTTAAATGCATAATGATACACAGTTACGTATTTATCAAAAAAAGTAAATACAATCACTACCCAAAGGGCCACTCTATTTTAAAATTCTCAACCTTACATTTTGGGTTTTTGTATTTTCAAAAGTTGAAGTCAAGAAGTCAAGAGACCTCTGTTTAAAGTCAGGATGGCTCATCAGGTTAAGGACTTGATTTGCAGCCTCAGGGTCCAAGGATCAAGTCCTGGCCCTGGTCTGTGTGAACCCATATGGTGAACTGAGGTGTGCTTCCCATGTGGGAGGCCCCCAGTTTGGTTCTCTCCAGGGAAAACTTCTCATGTGTGGGAGGCCCTCGGTTCAGCCCCCGAGCTTGAGGGGATGTGCCTCCCATTGAGTAGGCTCCTGGCCCAGTTTCGGCCCTGCGTGGCCCCCTTCCACCTGTGTGGAACGAAACCATGTCGAAAACTGATGACGTACAACTATAGAGACTGCTCTGGGCTCTCTTCCTTCTCTCTGTCTCAATCTGTCTCTGTCTCTCTCTGTCAAAAAAAAAAAAGTAGCATTAATTTAAAGACAATCATGTACCCCAAATCTCAGGACAGCATCTTTCCTTACAATCACTTACTTTTCCTATTTATAATCCTCATTTGGGGTCTCAGCTCCCTCCTCACAGTCAAAAAATAAAGAGTGATACTCAGAGACTTCCAGCTCACTTTTTGGTCAATCTGGTAGCTCTAGAACAGTCACCAACACCATAGCCCAAGCTTTCAAAGGTGATTTTAGTAGCAGCTCCCATTGATATGTTATTATCAAAAGGTGACACTTCAGAAGCTTCTTTACAGAATCATAAAGTGTAAAGGGAAAGAACCCATGTAATCTGCTAGAGTAGGCAGATTTATGGTTTGAATTTATATTCATCAGACGTGAAACATGTTCTTAGTGAGACATAGCAAGCTTTTTTCTTTGCCAAAGTGTCGGACTCAATGAAAGTGGGGGACGGATGATTATTTTATTCTACTATCCTTAACAGCAAATCCAAGTTCTGGCCTCATGCAAAGGGAAGAAAAGACGGTAAGAAAGTGTGATATAGAGCAGAGTCAGAGACCTCTGTTTAAAAGGACAAGTTGATCTAAACCCTTGAGTTCTCCCAATGCCTCAACTAGATTCATCTCCTTTTGTCAGTTCCTGCATCTCATTCTTTGCATCAGCGGTTAGGATTTTGGACAGCTGATGAAGAAAAGGTGTGAAAGAAAGAACCCAAAAGGCCTCTGTGGTTTGGGAGTACATTGCTGAACCCCACCTTCTATATGCAACCTCTTCTCTAGGTCAGTCACAGAAGAAATCTTGATGTTCTTTACTTTCACTCCTCTCTGAGACCATCAAGACTTTTGATGAATAGTGTTTAAGAAAATTTAAGACCCCTGTTCCTCAATGTCACTTTTTCTTTTTTGACATTTTATACCAGTCTAGAAGGAAAACAGGATAGTGACAATGAGGAAGAAAAAGTTAAAATGTATTCCCGGTCAATTACAATATCTGCATATCAAGTAATGCTGTAAATGTGCTGTGTTTTATGCTGAAACAAGGAGTTGTTTGGCTACAAGGTAAGAAAGAAGTACAACCGCAAAGCATTGTGGAGAAAATTCACTCTGTGCAGCTCTCCTACTCCCCTCAGAACCCTCCCAAGTTCTCCTGAATTGTGATCAAACCCAAGCTCTCTGGAGTGGAGAACCACCTACTGAGCCAGCATCTAGCCCTCATACAATCGCAGATTGAGGGGACGTTGAAGAAATGTAATAGGGTAAAATGCTTGTGGTCTCTGACTCCATCTTGTTCAAGCCTGTGTTATTCCCAGGGCTGTCACACTAATAGGCCTTCTTGAGACATGTTCATGTCTTGGGGCTTGAGTTTTTACAAAAACAGCTTTTCCTATTTTCCCTTTCTCTTGACAAAGAAGAAGCCTGCACTCTGTACTTTCTTAAAAAGGATTTGAGAAACTACTAGGGATCCCCCCTCAGTTGGTGCCTCCTCGATCAATAAAATGTGCTTTACTCTAAACTCTGACATTTTGAGTTTGGGCTTTTAGGAGTGTCAGGTACACAGATTTTGGACCAGTAACAGACACAAAGCCCTAATATTTGTACTTTCTGCCCCAATGCTTGTGACGCCCACCTCTCCATCTCCAGAGAGGACTCAACCCTGGTGACCAGGTTCTTGTCTCCACTCAAGAAAGAATTCAACAGCAAGACAGATGCAGGAAAAGTACAGGGAGCTTATGGAAATGAGAGCACACAGTTAGGAGGAACGTGCAGGCAAACTCAGAGAGTCGTGCCAAGGGAATCCCAATCAGGCACATTGATCCCTCCCAGGCGGGAATCCGTGTCATCCCACTGACTTGTCAGTTTCCTCCTAGTAAATGGGATCCTCAGTTTCCCACTCTTTCTTCCTCATTTGTCTCCTTCAGAACAGTCATGGTGTCAGATGCATGCTGGAAGTCACAGTAACCACAAGGTAAAGGCGATCATAAGGACATTATAATTAGCTAAAGATCAAATCCATGTCCTAGGGATTAGCCTTGCTGTGTGAAACTGGTTCTTGTTCTTCTCCAGGTGCAGGTGCCAGATAGTTACTTGTTATTTGTATAATTAGTGAGGTGTATCCTAGGAGTGGTCCATTTCCAGGGCTACTTATCCTGACTCACCTCCACCATAATCACTGCCCCCACTGAAGTCCAAGTTCATTAGACATCCTCCCTGCAGATACCTACACTGGGACTGAGATAGGTGGGGGCAGGGCCCCTGATAGAAACCACCATCAGCTGGAGATAGAAAACTAGTTCATCAGGATGTGGAACAAGCCAGCCAGAACCAGCCAAAACCAAGATGGCAGCAATATTCATCTCCAAATAATCTGCAGCCTCATTATGCAACCATTATAACGTATTTCCATGCCAAGTGACACACACACACACCCAGGGCCATGACACTTTCAAGAAAGGCCATAGAAGGACAAAAAGGGTGTGAATCCCAAAACCTCTGAAGAGATCAATCTTTCTGAGAATGAACAGGAATATTCCTTTCCTTAAGTCCCATATTTAAGCCTAACTAATGAAAACCACTGCTGTAAGCAGGGCCGGGGCTGACTCTCCTCCACAGGCAGCCCTACTCTTGACTGTGGCGTAGACTACCTTTCCATAAACTGCCTTGGCTTTATGACTTGGCTCACGCTTTAATTCTTTCCTTCCTCCTGCAATAGGACAAGGCAGCATTTGGGGCTCACCCCGAGATTTAGTCTCCTGATTTTAGCTAGCAATTCCATAAAATGTAAAGAATTCACACTGAAAGACAACAAGAAAATACACAGGAAAATCTTTTATTAAAAGACATTTACATATTAGTGGGGAGATTTGGATCCCAAGTCATGGGGTCTAATCCTGACCTCTTAAAGAAGTGTGACTTTGGCCCAGCCTCTTCACTTCTCCAAATCCATTTCTCTGAGTAAAAGTGAGGTTTCGTAAATAACAGTGTTCTATACATTTAAGCAGATTAAAGAGATTTCTATAAAGACACACCAGTTAAAGAACCAGGTCTTTCAGACTGTATCTCCATGACTCAAATACCAGTTTTCATTTTCAGGGACGCTGTATGAGACACTCAACACTTAATAAGTGTTTCTGTGTTTCCATTCAACTGCTTCCACATACCAGGTGTAGTGCCTTGGGCCAAGCCACAGGAGTAGGTGCATTTGACCTAGGAGAGAAGGAAAGAGAGTGATTACTTTTTTGGATAAAGCCATTTAAAATATGCAAACTGATAATAAATCACCCATTTTCCCAAGAGTCCAACATCCTTAGGAGATATCCTGTGAGCTCCTTTAATCTCTTTTGAAGCTCAGTTCCATTTGCATCACATTAATAAGGGTAAAATTCCTCACACACACCTCTTCCTCTTCTGTGAGAAAACAAGGGTCCTGCTGTCCCTTGATCTGGCTGCAAATTCCTGTCACTTCTGTATCCCCAATTAAAGTTACTTTCGAGGAAGAATACAATTCATACACAGGCACTAAAAATATATGTCTGGGCTCAGACTATCCAAACATGAATGGGATAAAAAATAATCTTAATGAGGAGAATCTCAACACTTGTTTCAGAAGGGCAGGCAACCTAAGAAGGTGAGCATGGAGGAGGGCAGAGGTGCCTCGTGGCCAGTAGGAGAATAGCTGCCACCCACAGGGTCCCTGGACTGCCTGCAAGGCCAAACCTTCTGGAAAAGGGGTTGGGAAGCAGGAAGCCCTTCTAGCAGTATCCAGGAGCTGTCCCCATCCATTGATAATCAATGCAGAGGGGCAGGACCCTGGCTTGCCCCTGGACAAGGCGGGAAGTCTAGCGAGTACGGAGGTAAACACCTAATGCTGGGGCTAAACATTTTGTTGTACTTTAATCGCTTAATATTTAGTGATACATTATTCTGACAGTTTTTGGATATCGGAGCAATATCAGACTGACCTTTTAGCTAAATTTGACAGCAATGTGCAAATGAATTTGGAGAAGGGAGTCTCCAGGAGGTAGGAATCATGTAGGGGGCTGAGAAAAGATTTCAGAAAGACAATAATGAAAACCTGAACCAAAGGAGTGGCAGGGACATCACCCCAAAGTGAAATGTTAGTCTGAAATCCTGAAGGAACGTGTGCGGAGGCCGCAGCCACAGCCGTGCACAATGACCCCCGCCTCCTGGGATGCTGGGTAAGAAGAGTTACAGGGATGCCTTCAGAGTGTTTCACCAAAGTGCCATTTTTTTGTATGTTTTGTTCAGACATCATAAGTTATCCTCTAAAAATTACAACATAATTCACAACAGTTTTAATACTGAATTCATACAATTTTAATAAAACCAAGATTCATGTTAATGGAAAGTATACAGCTTGTACTAACCCCAATGACCACCTCCATTAATCACTAAGTATCTAGAAATGAAGAACAGCAATAGTTTGTAAGTAAAGCTCTTGAACAAATAGGAATTTATAATAATTCCACATTAACAATATTAATAATTTATTTAATTAAAATATTTTAATATGCATATGAGTTAAGCTATAAAAATGTTCATAGTTGCCTTATTCCTAACTTCAAAATTTAGAAATGACTTAATTGTTTAAAAAGAAAGGATTAGTTGAGTAAATTGTAATGTGTCCCTATGGTGGAATACTTTCTAAGAATTAAAAATAATGTCATAGAAATGTATTTATTTAAATTAAAAGACTTTCTATTGGGGATGAAAAAAATCAATTTATAAAACAGCATGCAGCATTTGAGCTCATTGTTGCTTAAAAGGAAAAGATGTACATAGAAAACAATCTAGAAGGGTATATACAGAACAAAGTGTTAGTAAGAGTTATAGGAAGGAGAGGGTTATGAATAATTTTTATTTTCTTCTGTTTGCTCTTCATCGTCTTGTATCGTTGCTTTTTTTTCTAAAAGGAATACATGTATAACATGTGGAATGGCAAAGTCATCTTTTCGAAGCTGTGTATGTGGTATCATAACTGTGAACGTAAAGTTTCAGGAACAAGGCAGTGAGTACCCGTAGGGGACTGGGGCAGCTGGAATCTGCGTCCCAATAGGAATAACGTAACATGTGTAGCAAACGTCCAAAAGCCAGGCTTTAGATCCCAGCTCAGCCAATTGTGATCATGGCCAAGCTACTTAACCTCTCTTTTTAGTTTCCACACCTGGAAAATAGATGAAAAATACCACTACCTACCTCACCCCACCCTGTTGTTGGAGAACTAAATGAGTCGATACAGTATGTGTAAAGTTTCTCGGCTTCAATAAAGTCTGTCATATATTAAGTTTTCTATGTGCTTGCTTATTTAAAAGATACTTCCTTTTAATGATTCCTGAGATAAATAAGTGAAAAAAAAAAAATCAGTATCCCTCCTTTTGGGGCTGAGTCAGCTAGGTTGAGAGAAGGCTGGTGATGTGTTCTTTTCAAACACAGTTCATCAACTTAATTTCTTTTTCAAAAAATAAGCCAACTCACTCCCTTTTCTCCTCTGCACAAAAGCTCTTCGGGAAGTTTTGCTTTATTGCTAATAGTTTGCTTTATAACTGCGTGATCAATTCAACTGAGATTAATTGAGTGTAAAGCTGGCAGCATCTGGGAAGCCATTTATCAGGGAGAAGGAGAGGATCACACTGGAGCCCACCAGCTGTCATTATCTGTGCTCTTGTTCCAGCGGCCTCAGGCACACCTGAGCCCCCGCACAGTTCACTAAGCATGCAAGCGAGCGAGCAGAGAGAGCCACCGCACTCCCCCTCCGCCGCAGGTAAGCTGTGGGGCTGCAGCTGATCGCTGCAAACCCAAGCTGCTGAATTCAGTTCAGTGCCATGCCAGCGTCTTGTACCACTGTTTATTTAAGAAAAGTAATTCCATTCACAATAGATATGACCTGGGTCCTACCCAATGGAGTTTCATTAATGAAGTACCAAAAGCATACATCTTCTTATGAAGCAGTATGCAGCACAGACTTTGCAATAATATATTAGTAGAGTTTTGGTATAAGATTCTTACTCGTATTTATTTGCCAGAAATGTAGGTTTCCTTTGCTTACAAATAATCATGTGTGATATATGTGTGTGAATAAGTGGCATGCATTGTATAGATGATGATGACCATAATGATGATGATGATGATGATGATGATGATGATGATGATGATGATGATGAAGATAATGATGATGATAAAAATAATTGACATTTCTAGGATTTATGAGTTAGGCATTCTTGTAAGAACTTCACAGCTTCTACCTCCCTTAAATCTCACAGCCAATAAAGTGTAGGTCCTGCTGTCCCCTATTTTAGATGAGAGAACCAAGCACAGAGAGGTTAAGTAGCTTGTCTACACCAACACAGCAAGTCAGTGGCAAAGCCGAGATTCCAACTCAGCAGTGTGGCTCCATAACTCACGCAACACCTTACCTTTCTGTTACATCACCTCACACGAGTGTACATGTGTATACTTCTCATATACTGGTACACACATCAGCTAATTGGCTGTTTCAGTCCCTACACAGATCCAGGGATGCAGGAAGTTCTGCAGCTGACTAACTAACATCAGCTTTTTAAAAGCTCTGAAACCGACATCACTTTTAATTGGTCATCCAAACCCAGATGTCATATCCTTTGTTCACCCCTTTTCCTGGACAAAAAAAAAAAAAGCGAAGAGACATTCTCTCTCCAGTCAAAGCTTGCTCTTCTTCTCCTTCCACACTGGGGGGAGTTCAATTCACATGTGTATGGGCGCGGTGTGGGGAAGAGGGGTTGTTTTAATTGCTGAACATACACAAGTACATATAATATTTTAGATGCTGTCCTCTATTGTCATGGTTAATTTATGTGTCAACTTGGCTGGGCCACAGAGCCCAGATATATAGTCAAACATTATCCTGGGTATTTCTGTGAGAGTATTTTTGAATGGGAGGTAAATTTAAATCATCTTTGAGTAAAGCAAATAGTCCTTCTAATGTGGGTGGGTCGCATCCAATCAGTCGAAGGCCCAATTATAACAAAAGACTCACCTCCCTGGAGCAAGAGGGAATTCTGCCAGCTCTTCAGGCTTGAACTGCAGTATCAGCCCTCCATGGGTGTTTCAGTCCGGTCAGGCTGCTACAATGGGGTCCCACATGCTGGGTGACTTATAAACAACAGAAAAGTATTTCTCACAGTTCTGGCGCCTAGGCGTCCATGATCAATGCTAGCGTAGTCAGGTGAATGTCCTCTTCTGGGTTGCAGACTTCTTGTATCCTCACAAGGGGCAAAGGAGCTCTCTGAGGCCTCTTTTATAAGGACAGTAAGGATTCTGCCCTCATGCCTAATCACCTTCCAGAGGCCCCACCTCCTCATACCATCCCACTGGGCATTAGAATTTCAATATGTGAATTTAGGGGGCACACAAACTTGGCACTAGATCTTCAGCCTGCAGGCCCACCATGCAGATTTTGGACTTGTTGGTCTCCATAATCACGTGATCCAATTCCTCAAAAGTAAACTGCTTTTATATGTATACAGATATCGTTGGTTCTGTTTCTCTAGAGCCTGCTAACACACCCACACTTAATCAGATGTACCCAGAGCACACAGTCCCACTCAGCTGTCACTGGGAGTGGAGGGGGGTACTTTGAGAAGGAGGTGAAACTAAGTGACCTTTCAACTCTTTACAAAGCTAAAATTCAAGGTTGGGTTATTCCAGTACATGGTACTTCCCTTAGTACAGAGTCTAACCTCAAGGAAAACACTCTTTACCCACGTGACCAAATATAAAAATAGAACAGGATTAGGGGCTGTGGTCCCAACATTTAACAGGACAGGTATGTGAAGCATCAGGCCCCACACTAAAAGGAAACCACGTCTGCGACCCAGATCCTGTCACTGGCCTTTTAAACTCTGAATCACACAACTTACAAAGGGAGGGAGATTCTTGTCCCTCCCCCACCACATTTTTTTTGCTTAGCAGAAAAACAACAATGACCAAAGGAAATCCTTTGTGGGAGACTTCCTACCATTCCATAGCTACCATTCAAAAAAAAAAGAAAGAAAGCTCATGGAATTGGGCCACCTCCCCTGGCAAAAGATAGCATGGAACTTGCTCTTCCTGTTCAAGTTATTTTGCAAGTAGCCATGATCCTCCTCACTGAGCCACTGTGCCTATAGGAGAATATGTTCATAGCCAGGGTGCCCACCTAAATGTTTTGAATTCAAGGACTATATTCTGTGCTAGTAACTCCCCATGAAAGGCATCTGTCACCCATTAGAACACTGAGGCAGTGACTAGCGTTCCAATCAGACATTGCTATGAGAACGTGCACTAATGCGGACCTGGTGTTTTATAGCACCCCTCACCCTCCAATGACATAATTAACATCAGAACCAGATTCTTGAAAATCAGCCTTCAGCCCAACCCACGTGCACTAACCAGGAGACTATTTCCCATGACTTTATTTAGGAAAAGTTACAGAGCATCAGCCTAAAATTTCCAACCAATTTCCTAAAATGTAACTAATATACCTGTATATTGTGTATAAGTGATAGACCATCATGTTGGATATCAAATGCTTCAAGCCTTGCTTCCTGATCACCATACAATTAATGTTTATAACAAAGAGTTGTTTAAAGTGCTATCGCTCCTCCCTCAGTTCTAACAACAACCAAGGTGCACACCCCAGATTGACACTCAACATGCCTTTCAAAATATTCTGACCTTCTATGAATTGTATTCAGAATGTAGTTCAAGATTATTTTTGTAAATCGTTTTGTTTAAATGTTGTATGGAATTTGGGGCTCATAAATGTACATGTTTTTATGATCACTGGCTAAAATTCATTGTATTAAGAGATGCACACATTCTATGAAGTTGGGTTTTGATCAATCAAAAGGCATTCTACTGAGAAAATGTTTCCTGGGGAGACACTGTGGATGAGCATCTATTACTTCTTTCTATATTATACTCACTGCCCATCCCCCATCGCTGAACTCCAAGTCCTGCAAGAGCAGGGGTTTATTTCTGTTTAGTGAGAAGTCCCAGTGCCCTGAAAGCACCTGCCATGAGTCCTCTGAAATCCTGTGAAGGAAGTGCCCAGTGCACTTTGGATGAATGAATCAGCAATACTAGAGGAGGGAGGGGGGTATAGGGAGATAGGTAGATTACTAAAATCCTCATCATTTATGGGAAAAAGTTTTGTAAAAAGCCCTGGACCAGAAGTCTGGAGGCCTCAATTTTGAGTCTTGGACCTATCACTCTGTTCATCACTGTGTAACTTTGAGCTTCATTTTCCCCGCTAGGCACTGAGGATGGGAACGGCAGCTCCATCCAGAGTTCCCATACGACTCCAATGGGAATAAGCCCATCTAACGGGAAAGAAAAAGGCAGACTGTTTCTACTGGGAGGAAATGCGGGGGGTGGGAGGTGGGGGTGGAGAGGTTAGGCAGCAAAAGTGAAAGAAAACACAGAATTTGACTTACACTATAAGGACTCACCTGGGCCCTCTCTCGGGGCACTCCCTCCTTGTTTCGTCACTTTATAGTGACGTTCAGAGACAAAAACGCCACTTCAGAAGTACTGCACTGTGATATTCCAGGAGCTCCATTCCTGTTCCTTTTAACAACACCCCTGCCTGCAGAAGAAAAGTTGGCTGTGCCTCCCTGTGGTGCTAGCCACTCTGCTATGGTGCGTCTCCAGTAGGTGTGTCCCCAGCCGCTCTCCTGTCAGAGGCCTCACACGATGAGTACAATATGGGGATCCCAAAGATCAAGGAGGCCTGTGGGGCTTCTGGTGCTGGGTAAGAGCCTCGCTGAGCAACGAGAATGAGTCCTCGCCCCATTTAAGATAGAATTGGACCCCAAAGAAAGCTCCCACCACCTTCCCTGTAGGGACGAGCTCCTGACAAGCAGCCATCCTTTTGAGACAGGAATTCTAAGAAAGCTAGATGTTAATGAGTATTTACCAGGCACTGCGCTAAACATTCTGTGCACAGAATTGCATTTGATTTTTCGGATAGCCTTCTGAGGTAGGTCTTATTGTTGTAGATGAAGAAATTGAGGCTTAGAGAGCGTAAGTGACTTACTGACAGTCACACAGCCAGGCTATGGAAAAGGAAGGATTAAATCCACAGGGCCCTGACCCCAAGGTCCAGTTCCTTACCATCCAACAATATCTAAATGAATTCTGGGGTTGCCAAAATCTGGGTCACACCCTCCACCCCTTAAACACTGGAATCCATCCCTATCCCTCCTCAAATGTTTTGGCTCTCCAAGGCACTTAGGATATTCAGATAGAAAGGCTGTCCAGAAAACATCTAGCCATATATGCCTCTAATTTTCATATTACATGGCTGGACACTTTCCAGCTAGCCCTCAGATACTCTCCTATCATTCATCCTAAATGGCACACACACACCAAAGTCCTCCAATTCCATCCAATCTCTTGCCATTATGACCAGTGTGCAGCATTATTTTCTCTCCTTTTGCAGACTCTCTACTCCTTTCCACACTTCAATTATCAAGAAACTTCTGACCTCACTAAGACAACCAACCTTCTCCACGTTGCAAAGTACATCCCCCTCCCCCTTTTTTTTTTTCTTGGCCCTTTGTGCACTGTGAATGATGACCTTGCTTTTCCAACCTGCTCTTTCTTTGGGAACCTCACGGCCACCTCTCCTGGTTTCCTCCCAGCTCTCTGGCTGCCTAACCAGTCAGCCTCAAGCGCTCCTGAATCTCTGCCCAGCCCCCAGCTGCTGTGGTTTCTCCGGATTCTGTACTGCGCTCTCCCTTCTCACTCTGGACACTCTCTGGGAAGTTCACGAACTCTCAGGCCTCTGTTGTCTGTGTGCAAGAGATTCCCAAATCGTTACCTCCTGCCCTGCGCTGTGTCCTGTGCTTGGCCAGTGGTCTGTCCTTTCCACCAGGAGCAACGAGTCCTCCCCAGGACCCGTGCACGTTGGTTTCTCCCACCTCTTTCGTCTCACCGAATATTCCAGCCTCTCTGAACTATTGACTCTTCCTCTTCTAAGCTACGCCACAGCCATTGTCCCTTCTACCAGTGCACTCCGGAGCCCCCATTCTCCCTGGCTGAGTTCCATTCATCCTTCAGATCTTATTGTGGACATCAGGCCCTGTGAGCTGCCCCTGCCCGGCATACCGCACCCATCAGAGCATCTAGTCCACTGTATGGCAAATATGTCCTCCATCTCCTCTAGGCTAGAAATGTACTGTTTAATCCCTACTGTTTAGTGTAGGATTTTTATCCACGCATTATAAGCATTCAGTAAATATTGGTCAAGTGAAAGAAGAATGAATGAATGGATCAATAAATAAACATAATGACATTACTTAATCTCATCTCAGGACCATAAAATTAAGATAACACAGAGTTGTTTAAAGTGTCATGGCTCCTCCCTCAGCTCTAACAACAACCGGGGTGTACCCAGGTTGACACTAACCACGCCTTCCAAACAATTCCGACTTTCCATTAACTGTTTTCAGAATGTAATTGAAGATTATTGCTGTAAATCATTTTGTTTAAATGGTGTATGGTGTTCAGAGATCATAAATATACATGATTTTCTATATAATCATTGGCCAAAAAACATTAAGAGATACATACATTCTATAACGTTGGCTTTTAATAAGCCGAGAGACATTCTATTGAGAAAATGTTCCCTGGGGAGACAGTGTAGAGGATATAACTATCATCTATTTGTTTACTGTATTTATTATTTCTCAAGGTCGATGAGCTCACAAGCTCCAGGAATTCACAGAGAGATATCTTGGCTGTGATCCACACACTGTATTTTCTAGTGAGATCTCTTCATTCACTGCAGGTGATAGCTGCTCCCCCAAATTGAAACTTAAGCCTGTCTTTGGATTCCCACTCCAAGCACCTTGCTCACCACCGGCCTGATCCTGTGTTCATTCTTCCTCTGAGCATGGTGTACTGTCCTCTCTGACCACTACTGCTGCTGGTAAGCAATGCTGGTCACCAACTGTGCACCGCTGTGGGCTGGTTCAGTGCACTCAGGCTATGGGTCTAGTTGGCTACTTCACATTCTTCAGTCCCAAGGGACCCCTTCCCTCCTCTCTCTGGAAGTCCTGGCATGTGAGATCTCTGGATCCACACAAGCAGCCTTTGCCTGAATGTGTGTATATGTACATGTGTCTGTGCCTGTTAAGCCAATGCCCCAGCCAAATCCAACCTCTCTCAATCCAATGCACGCTGTGGGGAATGTGGTAACAGTTCATCCGCTCCCTTCTGACCAAGCTTGCTCCTGGCTGAAGTGTGCCCAGGTGTGCCACACATGTGGAAAAGCACCAGCCTTTTCACTGACTGTCCAGATGCTTCCAGACACTGTCATGTTTGCAGCTGGAAAACATCTGGATGTCTGATTAACCCTGAATTCACTTTTTGCCCAGATGCTTGCTGTCACATAAAGCCCGATGGAATAATCTTTCTTTTCCCCTCAAAGCTGCCATTTCTTTTCCTCCACTGGCATTCCAGAAGGTACATTCCAGGTGCAATTTTCATTTTAGAGCAAGTGTGGCAGAGTCATCTCATTGGCGCTCAGCATGGATTCTTCCCAAGACACGCTGGCCTGCGCCTGAGCTGTGGCCAGGCCAGGGGCTCCCGCAGTCCTGGGCAAGCTGCCTGTCCCCTCACACCTCACGTTCCTCCCTCGGAAGATCCCAGTTAGTGCTTCTGACTGCTGCTCCCACAGGGGTACATGAACAGAAGCCAGAGCTTTGTTGTTACATAGAGAAAAGCTATAAATACAAACCACTGTTATGATATGATCCTATTATTCACCTACCAACCAAGTTTTCCTGCATATCGGCCATTGGTAAGTTATTTCTTAATAGGGTTTCCTGTTACAAGTTAGTTCAATTCAAATGTCCCATATCAAAATAACTCTCAAAACTGATTTTATTTATTTATCAATATCAAATTTGCTTACCCACTTATCAATCATTGATTCCATAAATGTTTACTCATATTTTGCTTTTACTATGTGACAGGCTGTGGAGTATATGATAAGGACACCAAGAGAAACAAGACTTGAACTTGTCTTCAAGTTGCTTACCATCTATACTGCTTTGCTAGGGCTGCCATAACAAAATACCACATGCTGGGTGGCTTAAATAATAGAAGTTTACTTTTGCACAGTTCTGGAGACTGAAAGTTCAAGATAAAGGTGTTGGCAGGTTGATTTATTTAAAGGCCTCTCTCCTTGACTACTAGATGTCTGTCTTCTTGCTGTGTCCTCATGTGGTCTTTCTTTTGTGTGTGCACATCCCAGCTAGCTCTTGCCCTTGTTACAAAACATATCTGTCAGATTGGACTAGGATCTCACTCTAACAGCTTTAACTTGACCATTGCTTTAAAGACCTTATCTCTAAATATGATTACATTCTAAAATACTGGGGGTTGGCACTTCAACGTATGAATGGGGTGGGGGAGCACAATTCACCCCATAACAACATCTAATTGGAGAGGTAGACAAATTAAAAAGTTATTACAATTAAGTGTATTAAGCGCTATGGTAGAGGAGATAAAGAGTGAGTGTGAGGAATTGAAGAAAACAACTAACCCAGTCTGGGTAAGGATAGAAAGAAGTCAAGGAAGGCTTCCCAGAGGAGGTGCTGCCCACACTGAATAAAGGGTGGCACATACAGAGGCGTAGCAAGGGAGAGTACAGCCCGTGAAAGTAGTTCAGTTTGGCCAAAACATAGAGTACAAGAGAAGGGAAGCAAGAAGTGAGACTGGAGAGGAAGGTAGGGTGAGTTGGAGAGCCACATAAAAATGATTGAGCTCATTCCTATAGCAATAGCATGTTATTAAAAAAATGCATGCTGTAGGGGGTGGTTACGTAATCAGATACAAGCTCTAATAAATCATGGCATTAGTGGTTTGGGGATAGATCAGAGTTCCTGCAAGATTAAAGGTTGGGGGAACAGTTAAGAGGCTGACAAAATTATCCTTGTGAAAGGTGGTGAGGACCCAAAATTAACACACTAGCAGTGTAAAGAGAGGATGGGTGGATTAGCAAGCAAACTGAAGCTACAGGAAAAGAGGTTTCTCAAGGAGGCTATGCAGATTAAGGTAGAATAGAGCCAAGGAGAGAACTGTAGTAACAATAGCATTTAAGGAAGGCCTACCAAGTAAGAGTGCCAACAGGGCTGGCAGTAACAAAAACTGAAAAGGCTAGAGGAGAATGTGACCAATTGTAGAATGCAAGTTCATTTAAAAATGACAGTCACAATTCAGTTCCAGCAACAGTTATCATAGGCAAATTCTGGCCCAGATCTGCCAGATCTTTTCATTCTTGGGGAAAAAAAAAAAAAAAATGATACATGCAGATTTGGGGGTGAAATCTTAACTGAAAAAAGTTTAAATATTAGAAAACCCTAAACAAGTCAAGCTTGTCTGATGTGCAAATCTGAATTCAAGAGAGAGGAAACCTCCAAGGAGCCCAGAAAGAAAGGACATCAACCAAGAGGAGACAGTGTGCTGGTAGATTGTACTATCACCCTGCCCCCTTGGGAATGATTACAAGGCATGCTGTACAGACATCTGACTGGGCCATGTCACATGCTATGGATGACAGACTGTGAGCAGAAGTAACCTGTGACACATTTGGGTAGGAGCGTTAAGAACCAGTGTGCTTCTCTATGATCTCTGTTTTCCACTAGTGTTGCTTCAAGAGTAACTGAGTTCCATAGAATTTCCTTCATGTACCTGGGTCTCAGAGTAAAGACACCATAGAGCCAATCTGCAGCCAGCCTACCATGAGCATAGAGCACAGTGAAAGATAAATCTTTTCCATTGTAAACTGCAGAGGCATGGCTATCAACGATAACTTGTTTACTACAGCAGAACTTGATCAATACGAACTGACACAGCCACAGATGCCAAAGGGAACCAGAGTTCCATGAAGAAACTAACGATGCCCATTGTAAATGTCACAGAGCCAGTTCAGAGCGCATCTGAAACCACAGGCAGGGTAGTGAACAGGTAGTACAATAAGACCCCTGAGGCAGTAAGACAGAGATGGGTCCCAGAGGCAGGAGACTGGTCTAAGACATGAGGGGCACTTTTAGGTTCATTCACTGAGACTTAAGAAAACCAAGACAGGATGGGGTATGGGTATGGGTACAGTTTGGGGAAGCAATTGGGCAGGAAGTTGAAGTAGTTTGAAACGAGTACTATAAAACTAAAATAAAATGAAGAACTCCATGCTATAATAATAAAGAAAAGGAGACATCACTTTTGCCTGGAGCAATGAAGGAAGATATAAAAGAAAAGAGAAGCTTTGAGTCAGGCTTGATGACAGATATATTTTTTAAGGTAACACTAAGAGATAAATCTCAAAATGTGAGTGGCTTGACCCAATAGGAATTTTTTTCTAACACATGAAGAGTTCAGAATCATGAAGACGAGGCTCTGTGCCATTCAGTCTTGCAGGAACAAAAGAGATGAAGTCTCTGACCTCTTCTGACATACTTGATTTACACAGCAGAGTTATCCTGATCCTTAGATACAGTCTGAAGACAGAGGAAGAGAGCAAGGGAAGGGTGGATGTGGCAGGTTTCCACAGGCAAGGCCTGAACGTGGGTCAGACCAGTTACACCCACACTAACCGAAAGGGAGGAAATGTGTGTGAGATGACCAGAGAGCCAGGCTCCGCCCCGTGGCAAGGGCTTTCCTTGCCAAAAAGAGAGTAAAGAAATGTATTCTGTATAGAAAAAAAAAAAAAATGGTGTATGCAGGACAGAAATTTTCAAAATGTATTCAGGGACTATAATTAACTTGTCTATAATACAAAATTCTCATAGGGACATATTGGGAGAAAAAATTACCAAGAGAGGCTTGGACCAGACTGAACAAAGAGTTAAATACCTAATTAGCATATTAAGTTTATCTTAGTCATCAGGGACTTAATGTTTCTAAAATGACTTTTCACTGAAAAAGAGCCCTTTCTCGTAGGAAGAGATGAAGATATACATCAATGGGGGGGGGGGGGGAAGAGATAATGGAACAAATATGCCAAATCTTGCTAATCACTGAATCTGGATGAGTGTCTCTATAGTGTATTTTTGAGAACCTTAATGATAGAAATGTTTTTAAAAGGTAGTGTGAGTCCTTTAAAAATCTTGCACTATATATACTACAAGACAATAAAACCAGTAAGAAAGAAAAAAGTTTTTATCTATTTATGTATTTCCTTGCACTGTGAACACAACTAATCGATGTATGATCACTTTGAAATCTCTAGGACAGTGAAAATTTTCCTCAAAGGTATTATTTTCTGGGCATCTCTTATCACTACAGGAATAGTTCCCTCCTCTGCTTAAAGTCACAAAGCCTTGATTGATTGCCTCATCCCCAAATGTGTCAGAATTAACTTTGAAGCATGCCTTTTGCCTTCCAAAGAGTTTCCCTATTTCAATTAAGTTGTCAAATTTATGGCATAAAGTTGTTCACAATATTTCTTTGTCATCATTTTAATACCTTTAGAATCTCTAGTGATGTCACATTTCTTATTCTTATTAATTAGTGTCCTCTTCTTTTTCCCCGATCAAGTTGACTAGAAGATTATCAATTTTGTTGTTTTAAAGAACCAGTCTTGATTTCATTGTTTTTCTCTATTGTTTTTTTTTTTCCAACTTCATTAATTTCCATTCTGATCTTTATTATTTTCTGTCTTCTAAATATGTTGGGTTTAATTTGCTATCATTCATTTTAATTTTATGTATGTAATAAACTTTACACTGTATTGTTCTTATTTTTATCTAAATAGAAAATTATCTTTTCAAGAGATTTTAGTACTATAAGAACAATCTCACATACATGTTCTTATTCATTTCTAGTGTCTTCATTCCTCTGTGTAGAGCCAGATTTCCATCTGATGTTGTTTTCCTCTTCCTGAAGAACTTCTTTTAAAAATTTTATGTGTATATGTTGGTAATTAGATGTTTCAGTTCTTGAATGTCTAAAAATTTCTTTATTTTGCCTTCCTTTTTTAAAGATATTTTGTGGATTATAGAATGCTAAGTGGATGGTTTTTTTTTTTTTTCTCCCTTGCAGTAAAGATATTGCTTCCCTGTACCCTCTCCTGAATAATTTCCAAGAAGAAATCTGTTGCCATTTTTATCTTACTCCTTCTGTATGTAATGTGTCTATTTCCTCTGGCTATTTATAAATTTTATTCTTGGTGATTTGAGCAATTTTACTATAATGTGATTTAATATAGTGGGTTATTTTTTAAGATTTATTTTATTGTTGTTTTGTTTTGTTTTTGACAGAGACAGAGAGAAATATAGTTTTCTTCATGTGTCTTGTTCGTGGGCTTATTGAATTTTTTGGATTCCTGAGTTCATAATTTTCATCAAATTTAGAAAACTTCAAGCAATTATTTCTTCAAATATTTTTCTGCTCCCTTCTACCTTGGAAGATTCTGAATATTGTTCAAATAAGCTTCTTGTAATTAGACCACAGTTCACTGGTACTGATTGGTTTGTTCATTTGTTTTGTTTGTTTATTTGTTTTCCTCAGTCTATTTTCTCTCTCTGTTTCACTTCAAATAGTTTTAGTTTCTTCAAATACTTACAATGCAACATGTAATCTACTGTTAGCCCTGTCCAGTGCACATTTCACATTGTAGTGTTCATTTCTAGAACTTTGATCTGGGTACTTTTATATCTTCTGTATCTCTAATCACCTTTTTGAATATAGAAATAAAATTCAAATTACTCTAGTGGCCCTGTCTGCCGATTTTAACATTTTTATCAGTTTTGGATTAAATGTGACAATTTCAATTGATTGGTTTTTATCTTTATTTTATTTGTATTTTACTGCGTTTTTGCACACCGGAGTAGTTTTCATTGAATGCCAGACATTGTGAATTTAACTGTGTTGCTGGAGATTTCTGTATTACTATAAATATTTTTATATTTTGTTCTAGTATAGTTTGTACATTTTTGTTAACTGACAAAAGTTTGATATTTTGAGCTCTTGCTTTTAAGATTTGTTAGACAGGATCAGAGCAGTGCTCAATATATAGCTAAGTTCCACTACTGAAGACGATGTTTTTGAGTATTCTACCTAATATGTTATGAGTTTTTCCAGTCTGGATGCTGTAAATGACACTATTCCTGGCTCTGTGTGACCAGTGGACATTGTTCCCCTAATCTTAGTCTCCTGGACAGCTCTTCCCTTAACTTCAGGTAGTTTCCTCATTTGCATACATGATCAGTACTTTCCTGAATACTCAAGGGAACCTCTATGCAGATTTTTGGGGTTTTCTTTTGTGCAGCAATCCCCTCTCATATGCTCTGCCTTTTGAACCCTAGAGACCTCTCAGTTCTGACTTCTCAACTCAGGGAACCCATCAGTTCCATTCTGGGTTTACCCTTTCTCTGCTACAACCTAAAAACTCTCTTAAGGCAGTAAGTTGTGGAAATCAGGAAGCCACTTAACTTCTTATCTACACAACAGGTTCATAAGTTTTTACAGAAGGGACCCCTTTTTATATTCTGTTTGTGGTATGACATTCAACAAAGAGTAGGTTCTGAAATAATATTTGCTGAACTACATGGAAATTGTATACACCCTCAAAATGGGATAAATTAAGACCACATGGGATGGGTGACTTCCATAACTCATACTCCGAATCTCTTTCACATCCCTGTATTTTACTTACTTATCAGAAAAATTCCAGATGGTACTTACATCAACATACATTTCATTTTGTTATGTTTAAAGTTAAAAGTCAAATAAGTGTTTTTCCCTCTCTTCTCTCTACCAGTGAAAAACAGATGTTTTAACATCCTGAGGAAGCCCTAATATGATAAGCCCTTAAAATGTTAACATTATAATATCACTGAGAACAGATAAACATAAAAACAAAGTGCTTCAGCTCCCAGAAGTCCAAGTCTGAGTGGATAGAAGTAACAAGTGAAACAGGAAACAGTGTTACTATCACTCATAGTCATTTCCCAGGAGCCTGAGATGACTTCTAATAACCAGTAATAATTAATTACTAAACAGCACTGGACATTGAAAAGTTCTGATTTGGGAGAAAAATAGATATATATATAAATTTATGTATATGTATATATATATATATATATATATATATATATATATATATATTCCTCCAGAAAGTCCTCTTTTCTGAATGTGACAGTCATCACATTCAAGCTTGCAACCTGATAGAGGGAAACGTTGGCTTTTACCATAATACAAAGTGACCTGTTAGGTACCCAGACATGTCTCCTCTTTAAGCATTGGTTGATCCATGGGTATGATGCTACCCTTTGCTACCTCACAGCACCACCATCAGTATCTCACAGAAAGAAGAAAAACCAGAGGTACTAATAAGACTAAAATTTGAAGTCATCCATTCAAGATGAGAGAGTAGCTAAAGTGCACTCTCAGCTCCTCCCATGATCACATCAAAATTATAACTAAATTATAGAACAACCATCACTGAGAGCCACCTGAAGTCTAGTTTAACAGAAATCCTGTAACTAAGGATATAAAGAAGAAGCCACATCAAGACTGGTAGGAGGGGCAGCAATAGTGAAGGGCAGGTCCTAATCCCATGTGTGTCAGTTAAGCACCAGGAGGGTTATGTTGGCTACAGAGGTCCCTCCTGAGAAGTGAGGGGTCCCAGCTCCACAATGGGTTTCCCAGCCCAAGGCAACAGTGCTAGCAATATAGTCCCCATAATATCTGGCAGTGAAAACCACCAGAAATGATGTCTGAGCAAGACAAATCATTGCTAGAGAACAGGATGCTGTTCTTAAAAGGCCCACATGCAGACTTACACACAAATTTGCTTGCTTTAAGCCCCAGCACAGAAACAGCAATTCTAAAAGCACCAGGAACATAAGGAGAGGAAATAAATTGACTAATTTCAGGGCCAGGGGTGGGGGGGGCAGGGATTGATATAACTCATTCTGGAATGGAAGGGCTGACAAACATCAATGTTCCTTTCTTGAGCCCTTCTCTCACCCAGTGAGCCCAGCACAGGTGGGTACCAAATCTGTGCTCTGTGTTACCCTGTATTACATCATTTGCCCAGCCATGGTGCTTCCCTAAGACCCCACTACCCCCAACTTGCTGACCTGGATGGAGTCTCCTCCAGCAGGTCTTCCAAAGGAGTGGCTTGCCTCTTCTTATGCTACAGACACAAAGAACCTCAAACCTCATATGAGTGCTAGTTACCTTAGGCTTGCTTTGCAGACTCTCTCTAAGGTCCACAAACCAGAAACAAACAACAGCAGGTATATGTTGTAGCTCCTGCTAAGCAGTCCCAAACCTAGTACTAGCAGCAATCATTCCCAACTTGCACTGTAACTCCTGTCAGTTGACTCCAAGCCTGGCATAAGCAGAAGTTGACTTTGGTTCTTTTTTTTTTTTTTCTTTTTTTTTTTTTATATCTTTTTATATTTATAGAGAGTAATTATTTTATCTTCAGTGCATATTTGTTTTTATTTTACTTTTGACAGATAGAGAGAGAGACAGAGACAGAGACAGCCAGTGAACCGAACTGTGGGAACTCCCCAGTTCAGCATGTGGGTCCGCCTGGGCCGGAGCCGGGATTCGATCCTCGGTCCTCGGGGCCTCAAAGCGAGCGCTCAACCCGCTGAGCCGTCCCGGCTTTCCCAGACTTTGGTTCTTATCTTAGTGCCTGTCAAAGGGTCCCAAGCCCAGCTCTAGTGGCAACTAGACACAATTAACAGCATGGCCTCTCCTAATCACCTCCAAACGCAGAACAACTGGCAACCAAACCACAGATTGTAGCACGTACCAAAGTGTGCAACTGCAGCACAAGCAATGGCTGAACTTTGTCAGCACCAGAGCCCCTCCCAAAAGTCTCCACACTTAAAACATACGGCGTAAATCTTCAGACTAGATCATAGCCCCACTCACCAGAGCTCCACAACTGAAACATGTAAAGGGCAGCCTCGGCTAGCACCAGAGCCCAAGTAAAATGACTCTCACTCTGTGGGGTCAGCCCCTGAACCACTGTTCCTTGGCTGTAGTCATGGCAAACACTCACAATTAGCCTGCAGGTATATACCAATGACTTGTCAACAGCAATTGGCAAGTACAAAAGAATAGCACACATAACACAAACAAGGGACACACCTGGAGTATCCAGCTCAGGTGGAACACCGTGCCACTGGGCCCCACAGGAAACCTGCAAAAGCCCATTCTTTCAAGGCTGGAAGACACAGCAAATTTACCTAATAAACAAAAACAAACACATGGAGTCAACAAAAATGAGCCAAAGAAGCATGTTCCAAATGAAAGAACAGGACAAAATTTCAGAAAAAGGACTAAATAAAATGAAAACAAGGACTCAACCAGATACACAATTCAAAATACTAGTTATAAGGATGCCCAACAAACTTAGTAAAGAAGCAAATAAATAAAATCAGTGAGAACTTACACAAAGAAATAGAAAACATTAAAAAAGAGAGATAGAAAAGAAAAAAGAATCCGTCAGAAATAAACAATATAATACTGAAATAAAAAATCTATTAGAAAGAATCCGCAGGAGATTAGATGGAGTAGAGGATAATATCAATGATCTGGAAAACAAGATAAGAGAAAGCACAATCAGAACAGCAAAAAGAAAAAGAAAAATTTTTAATGAAGATACGTTAAGGGATTTCTGGGACAACATCAAGCATAACACTCACATTATAGGGGTCTCAGGAGGAGAAAAGAGAGCAAGAGATTAAGAACCTATTTGAAGAAATAATGACTGAAAACTTTTCTCACCTAGTAAATAGAATAGACATACAAGACCAGGAAGTACAGACAGTCCCAAACAAGAAAAACCCAAAGAGGCCAACCCCAAGACACAACATAATTAAAGTGCCAAAGTTTAAAGATAAAGAGAGAATCTTAAAAGTTGCAAGAGAAAAGCAGTTACTCATGTACAAGGGAGCTCCCATAAGACTATCAGTTGATTTTTCGACAGAAACTCTGCTGGCCAGAAGGGAATAGTATCAAATATTCAAAGATGGCAAAGGCTTAAAACCAAGATTACTCTACCCAGCAAAGTGATCATTTAGAATCAAAGGAAAGATAAAGAGTTTCCCAGACAAAAAAAACCCCAGAAACTCAAGGAGTTGATTACCACCAAACCAGTATTACAACACATGTTAAAGGAACTTCTTTAACTAGAACAGAAAAGATCAAAATAATAGCCAGAGAAATATAGAAAGGAAAAACTGCTCACTGGTAAAGCAAATAGTAAAGCAATGGCTCAACCAACCATAAAGCTAATACAATTGTTTAAAGGTAAAAGTAGGAATATCATAAGTAATTATAACAAATTAAGAGGTATATACAAACACACACACAAAAGGAGTAAAAATTAATCACAAAAATAAATGTGAAGGGGATGAAAAAATTGTAGTTATTTTAGAATGTGCTCAAGCATAAGCAAAATTCAACTTAAAATAGAGTACTATAAACTTAGGTTGGTATACTCATATATGAAGCACATGGTAACTACAAACAATAACAACAAAATCTTTAAGAGACATAGAAGAAATAAAGAGAAAGGAATTCAAACAAAACACTATAGAAAGTCATCAATATACAAAAGAAGATAGCAAGAGAATAAGAAAGGAATACAGAATAATCACAGAAACAATAAAAAAAAACAATAAAATCTCAATAACTACATACCAGTCAATAATTACTTTAAATATTAGTGAGCTACCAGATTTTTCTGTGTATAACACAACCCCTACCTTTCTAACCCAACATTAAGAAATCAATACATGGGTTACTCCCATATATAAGACGACCCTCAATTTTTAGTCTAACAATTTTAGACAAAAGTATGATCTTACACACAGAAAAAAAATGTGGGAAATGCCCCAGTCAAAAGGCATAGGGTGGCTGAATGAATAAAAAATAATAATAAGACCCATACATATGTGTCCTACAAGAGATCTATATCACATCAAAATACACACTGAGACTAACAGTAAAGGGATGAAAAAAGATATTTCATGGAAATGGAAATGAAAAAGTAGTTGGAATAGCAATACTTATATCATACAAAACAGACTTTAAATCAAAGGCTGTAACAAGAGACAAAAGAGTATTTCATAGTGATAAAGGGGTCAATCATTCATTTAGAAAATCAATAGAAAACAGTGGCCTTAAAAGACACATTAGACCAGATAGATTTAATTGATATTTTTAGAGTATTTTATCCCGTAACAGCAGAATATACATTATATTCAAGTGCACATGCAACATTTTCCAAGATAGCACAAGTCATAATAAATGTAAGATTGAAATCATGGGGAAGCCAAGATGGCTCAGTGGGTTAGGCGCTCACTTTGCAGCCCTGGGGCCTGAGGACTGAATCCTGGCTCAGGTTGTGTGGACCCATATGCTGAACTGGGATGTGCTTCCCATGCAGAAGGCCCCAGTTGGGCTCTTGCCTCCCGGCCCAGTTCCCACACTGCACAGCCCTCGCCCACCTGTGTGGAACAAAAACTGATGACGTACAACTATGGAGACTGCTCTGGGCTCTTCCTCTTCTCTCCGTCTCTCTCTGTCTCTGTCTCCTGTCTCTGACAAAAACAATAAAATAAATCTTTTTAAAAGAAGATTGAAATCATATCAAGCATCTTTTCTGATTACACTGGTATGACACTATAAATCAATCATAAAAATAAAACTGAAAAACACACAAACATGTAGAGGCTAAATAACAATAAATGGGTTACCAATAAGATCAACAACAAAAAAATCAAATACCTTGAGACAAATGAAATTAAAAATACAATACCCAAAATCTATAGGACACAGAGAAAGCAGTTCTAAGAGAGAAATCCATAGCTATACAAGTCTATCTTATGAAACAAGAAAAATCTCAATCAAATCTTACATCTAAAAGATCTAAAAAACAAAGAACAAAGAAAGCATAAAGTAACTAGAAGGAAGGAAATAATAAAGATCAGAGTAGAAATAAACAAGCAAAAACAAAAAAACAAAAAACATAATGGGGAAGCCAGGATGGCTCAGTGGGTTAACTGCTTGCTTTGCAGCCCTGGGGACCAAGGATCAAATCCCGATCCCGGCCCATGCGGACCCCTGTGCTGAACTGTGGTGTGCTTCCTATACGGGAGGCCCCAAGTTCAGTTCTTGTCCCCCCAGTTCAGTCCCTGGGTCAAGGGGGCATGCCTCCCATGCTGGAGGGCCCCTAGCCCAGTTCCCACCCTGAGCCAGCCCCCTCCCACCTGTGTGAAACAAAACCATGTCGAAAATTGATGAAAGTTCAACTATGGAGACTGCTCTGGCCCCTCCACCTCCTCTCTATCTCTCTTTCTGTTTGTTTCTGTCTCTGTCAAAAACAATAAAATAAATCTTTAAAAAAAAAACACAAAAACCGGGAAAGCCGGGATGGCTCAGCGGGTTAAACACTCGCTTTGAAGCCCCAAGGACCGAAGATTGAATCCCGACTCCGGCCCAGGCAGACCCAGCACACCCTGAACTGGGGTGTGTTTCCCGAATGTGGTGAGGCCCCCAGTTCAGTTCAAAAAGAAAAAAATAAAATAAAATAATAATAACAACAATAGAAAAAAAAATCAATGAAACCAGGAGATTGTTCTTTCAAAAAATGAATAAAATTAATAAACCTTTAGTCAGACTCATCAGGCAAAAGGGAGAAAAGCCTCAAATAAATAAAATCAGAAAGGAGAAATGACAACCAATACCACAGAAATACAAAGGACTCTAAACAATATTATGAACAGTTATATTCCAAAAACTAAAACAACCTGGAATAAATTAATTGATAAATTTCTAGAAATATACAATATTTCAATACTGAATCAGGGAAGAACAGACAACTGCTTTTTTTAGCAGCTAACAAATAATAAAAAGAAAAAAAAACAAATTCCCCCCCAAAAAAAATTAAATCAGTAATCAAAACACTCCCAACAAACAAAACTCTTGCACCAGATGGCTTCACAATTAATTTTATCAAACATTCAAAAAAGAATTAATACCTATTTTTCTCAAACTAGTCCAAAAAACTGAAGCGAAAGTTTTCAAACTCATTTTACAAAACCAGCATTATCCTGATACTAAAACCAAAAACATTACAAAAAAAAAATTATAGGCCAATATCTTTGATTAATGAAGACACAAGAAACCTCAACAAAATATTAGCACACCAAATTCAGCAATACATTAAAAACATTATAAGAGTATATTATGATCAAATGGGAGTTATTGCTGAATGCTAGTTTGATTCAATATCTGCAAATCAATTAATGTGATATAACATATAAACAAAATGAAAGAAAAAAAACCATATGATCATATCAGTTGATACAGGAAAGTCATTTAACAAATTCCAGCATCTATTTATAATAAAAACTCTCATCAAAGTGGGAATAGAGGAGACATACATCAACCTATGTAATAAAGGCCATATATGACATAGCTAACATTATATCCAACTATGTAAAGATAAAAGCTTTTTCTTTAAAATCAAAAACAAGACAAGGATGTTCACTTTCACAACTTTTATTCAACATACTATTGGAATTTCTAGCCCCAGCAATCAGAGAAGAAAAAGAAACAAGGCATTCATCTTGAAAGGGAAGAAGTAAAATTGTCATTATTTGCAGATGACACAATACTATATAGAAAGAGAACCCTAAAGACTGAAAAAAAATACTATTGAAATTAATAAATAGATTTTGTAAAGTAGCAAGATACAAAATTAATACACAAAAATAAGTTGAATTTTATACGCCAATAATAAATTATAAGAATGAGTAAGTAAACACTCCCATTTACAATTTCATGAGAAAGAAATAAAATGCTAGGAATAAATTTAATCAAGGAGGTGAAAAACCTGTACTCAAAAAAAATTATGAGACTGAAGAAAGAAATTAAAGATACAAATAAATGAAAGGGTATACCTTGCTCATAGATAGGAAGAATTAACATTGTTAATTATGTCCATACAATCCAAAGTAATCTACAGATTCAATGCAATGACATTTTTTACAGAACAAATAATCCTAAAATTTACATGGAAGCACAAAAGACCATGAATAGCCAAAGCAATCTTGAGGGGAAAAAAAAAAAGTTGAAGGTATCACATTACCTGATATCAAACTATACTACAAAGCTATAATAATGCAAACAGCATGCCACTGGCATAAAAACAGACACATAGATCAAAAGAACAGAATAGAGAGCTCAGAAATAAACCCATTCCTCTATAGTCAATAATGTATGACAAAAGAGCCAAAAATATACAATGGGATAAAGAAAGTCACTTCAATAAATGATTTTGGGAAAGCTGAACAGATTCATGCAAAAAGAAAAGGTAAAATTAGACTGTTCCCTTATATCATATGAAAAGTAAACTCAAAATGGATTAAAGACTTAAATGTAAGACCTAAAACTATAAAATCCCTATAGAAAACATAGTCAGTAAAGTTTTTTGAGATCATGCTTAGCAATATCTTTTTGAAAATGTCTCCTTAGGCAAGGAATACAGAAAAAAAAATAAACAAATGAAACTACATCATACTAAAAAGTTTTTGTAGAGTGAAGGAAACCATAAACATAATGAAAAATACAACCTATTGAATGGGAGAAGATACTCACTAATGATATATCCAATAAGTGGTTAATATCCAAAACACATAAGGGACTCAAACAACTTAACACACACACACACACACACACACACACACCCCTAATAAATAAATGTGCAAAGGACCTAAATAGACATTTCTCCAAATAGGACATTAAAATGTCCAATAAACACATAAAAAGATATTCAACATTATTAGTCATCAGAGAAATGCAAATTAAAACCACAATGAGTTATCACCTCACACTTGCATGGCTATCATCAATAAAGCAAGGGGAAACTGCAATAGCTCAGCGGGGTAAGCGCTCACTTTGCAGCCCCAGAGTTCGAGGATCGAATCCCAGCGCCAACCCAGGCTGACCCACATGTTGAACAGGAGTATGCCCCCAGCTCAGTTCTTGCCAGGGCCTATGCTGGAGGTTCTCAGTCTAGTTCCTGCCCTGTGCAGCCCCGCGCCCACCTGTGGAGTGAAACTATAAGGAAAACTAATGCTGTCAACTATGGAGACTGCTCTGGGCCCTCCCCCTTCTCTCTGTCTCTCTCTGTCTGTCTCTCTCTCTGCCAAAAAAAAACAATAAAAATAAATCTTAAAAAAAAAAATAAATCAACAAACAACTGTTGTTAAGGATGTGGAGAAAAGGAAATCCTCATGCACTGTTGGTAGGATTGTAAGTTGTTGCAGCCACTTGGAAAACATAATGGAAGTGCCTCAAAATTTTAAAAATAGAATTATCATATGATACAGCAATCCCACTTATGGGTATTTATCCAAAGAAATCAAAAACACAAATTCAAAAGATATATACACCCCTATGTTCACGGCAGCATTATTTACAATAGCCATGCTATGGAGAGCCCATCAATAGACAGTTAGATAAAGAAGTGGTACATATGTGCAATGGAATTTTATTCAGTCATAAAAAGAATGTAATCTTACCATTTGCAACATAGAGAGACCTAGAGGATATTACGAAACAAGTCAGACGAAAACAAAATCATATTATTTCATTTATATGTGGAATCTAATAAACAAAATAAATAAAACCAAAACAAATTCACATAGACAGAGAAAAAAGTGATGGTTGCCAGATGAAAGGAGGGTTGGGGGAATGAGTGAAAAGGGAGAAGGAATTAAGAAGTAACTGCCAAATATAAAAACAGGTACAGAGATATAAAGTCCAGCATAGGAAATACAGTCAATAATACTGTATTAACTATGTATGGTATCAGATGGGTACTAGACTTATCAAGGTGAGCACTTCATGCAATGTATAAATGTCTAACCACTATCTTACACACCTGAAACTAATATACTATTGTAAGTCAACTCTAATTTAAAAAAAAAAATACATTTCTTAAAAAGGAAAGGAAACAATCAATATGCCAAAGTGGTATATTTCTGAGGAGACTATCCTGTTCCCCTCAAAATCTTATTTGAGGTTTGTGCACAACTGAGGCGTGGGGTTTACTGAAAGACATCAACTAGTGGGGGCTCCAACACTGGTTATTCTGCCTGTTGCTCAGGTAGAAAAATTTGAGAAGCATTTTTTAAGCTCTTCAGAATGACCACTGGGGACAGATTTGGAGTTGCGTTTGGCAGTGACCAGTTGCATAATTTGTATTTTTATATTTGCTAATTCTTCTTCCCTATCTCATTCTCCTTGATCCCTCTCCTTGTTTTCTGTAATCACCTCCCAAATAAATTACTTGCACACCAGTCTTTGCTTATGCTGTTTTGGCTAGAACCTAGGTCAAGACCAATGCAAGGCAGAGAACACTGGCAGTGGCACAGAAGATTGTTCAGATTCTTCATCTGCAAAAAAAACTAGCAACTCATACAATTTTAAGAATTAAATTAAGTAATGAATGTTGCAAACACCTGGGGAAACCAGATACCTAATAGCTGTTAATATAGGAATTTTTTTTTAACATTTATTTTGAAAACACAGAGAATGGAAGAGAATAAAATTTCTTACATGTCAATTTTTTTTTTTCTGTAAAGTCACATGGAGCCCAGTCAACCCGCTTAACAGCTAGAAAGGCAGATCCGAGAGAAGAGAAAAACAGATGTGCCCAACATAACAGAGGAAACCATGCACACAAAGTAAAAAAATTGGGGAGAACTACTTGACCTTCAGAAACCCTTTGTGTAAGGTTCGCTGAAGAAGGACCATAACGAATTCTGGTTTAGCCAGAGAGTTTATTAGAAACTCAAGAAACGGCCGGGCTGACACGGAAAAGGAAAGATGGCATTGGCCCCTTTTGGGGGTTGGGACAGCCTTTAATATGCGGGTATCAGAAGAACCAGAAAGGGGAGTGGAGGAGGGGTATCAGAAAGTACTAGCATCTGGGTTGTGCGTGTTTAGTGGATAACTTGGTGACAAGTTCCCACCACCTGGGCGTGGGGTGGAAAGTCCTTGCAGGCTTTTCTCTTCAGGGAGGCACCTGAGGCCGGATGCTTTGTCCTCCCCTCCCACCATCTCACCCTTCAGCCCTAACACTTTGCACCTCCTCATTCTAGTCAATGGGAGAATTTTAGCAAGGGCGAGAGGGAGAGCGTTTTAGTCAGGGGACCCTTTGCACACTCTGTGCTATGACAGGGAGAGAGCCCTGCTGAGCTCCGGCTCTATGAGCCGGAAGTATGCAGACTGTCAGGAGTTGCAACTGTCCTACTTTAAGCTCCAAAAAGATATCTGAGGATTAAGAGAGTGATATTTATACTTTCCACTTACGGAGGAGCAAAAATTGCCACCCAAAACCTGTCTGTTTAGAATAAAGATGAGCTCAAATTGATTCGTTTTAAGAAGCAGCAGACTCAGGAAAGGGAGTATACATAACCCTTGTGTAAGAGGCACTCACACTAATAGGGGAAATCTCCATTGGTAAAGGTGTCTCCCTCTCTGTGCCAGGAAGAGGTGACTCTAAAAACTCTGGAAAGTCTTATCAGTGGAGAAGTCATCGATTTCAATCTGCATAACAACCATGCCTTTATTCACTGTGCTTTTCCGGGTAACCTCGCCCATAACTGGCCTCTTCCCACCCCACACCTTCCCGTCTTTAGCTAAAGATGGTATTTAGTGATAGTTTGGGCCTTTAGGGGGAGTTACCACTTCTCCTGGGTATCTCTAAGGTATATAGGAAGTACACATGTTATTAAACTTCTGTTTAAAAACTATTTTTGAAGCCAGCGAATGTTTAAGTTGTGCTTAGTCACTGTATGTTTGACATTTTTTAATTACCTCAATTCTTATATTAATCTGCTGGGGCTGCCATAATAAAGTACCACAGACTGGGTGTCTTAAATGACAGAAGCTTAATTTCTCACAATTCTAGAGTCTAGAATTCAAGACTAAGGTGTTGACAGGTTTGGATTCTCCTGGGGCCTCACTCTTAGACTTGCAGATAGACGGCTATCTTCTGGCTGTGTCCTTACCTAACCATCGCCATACCCCCTCCCCCCACCCCGCCCACCCCCACCCCTTCTATGTGTGTCTCTGTCTGTGTCCTGATCTCCTCTTCTTATAAGCATACCAATCAGAATAAAACAGGGCCCACCCTAATGACCCCATTTTAACTTAATCACCTTTTTAAAGGCTCTGTCATCAACTACAGTGACATTCTGAGGGGCTGGGAATTAGGGCTTCAACATATGAATTGGGAAAATACAATTTAGTCCATAACCATTCTCAAAACCACATTTTCCCAAGTCAAAATATACAGAGGTAATAAGAATTGCCTTGAAAGTTTCTGTATAACCATATAGGGAGATTTCTGTCAAAACAAATCAAGTAAATGTACAGAAAAAAATACAGATCATAAATGTACAGTTCAATGAGTTTTCATGAAGTGAACATGTCCAGTTTTATCACCAACCAAAGGGAAAAACAAATCCAGAGCCTCCTTTTGCTCCTCTGCAGGAATAATCACTAGCCCAATTCCTAATAGGACAGATTAACTGTGCTTGTTTTTCTATGTATTCTTGTGTCTTTTTTTTTCTTTTCAATTATTATGTTTGCAAGAGACATTATGATGTTGGCTATCACTATACTTGGTTCATTTTATTGCTACATTGTATTCCATTGCATGAATATACCAGTTAATCTATGTGTTCTATTATTAATGGCTAGCTGGGTTGTCTCCAGTTAGAGCCATAATGAGTACTTCTGCATAGTTAGCAACTGTGAAAACCATTATACTTGTCTTCTGTTGAACATAAGTACACATATTTGTGGGTATATATGTAACTGCAGAACCAGCTCAAAATATTCCTGTCCTGTTTAAGGAGATGCTGAATTGCTTTTCAGAGACAACAACTTTCAAGTCATGAAACCAAAGCATGTACAGTGGATAGAACTTTGATCACCAGCTGCAGCCAGAACCAAAGTCTCACGCTGCTACATACAGAACCAAAGGACCAGGACATAACCAGAACTTAAACACCAGAACCCTTCAGAAGCAAAGGATCCATTGTCCAGGAAGATCCTATGTTGACTCTCCTTTACCATAAATGGGCAAGCTCCAAGCTCCTCCAATTAAAACTTGCCCCACCAACACTCCCATGTACTTGTTCCCCCTATCCCTTTAAAAACTTTCCCTGAACCCTGGATTGGGGAGTTTGAGCTTTGAGCATAAGTTTCCTATTCTCATGGATGGTGCCATTCACAATGAAATAGCTAATCTTTCTCCACAGAATTCTCAGTGTTTATTGTTCAGCTCTGCTGGTGAGGGTAGATGAACTCTTTCCATTCTGTAACAAAAACAGCAATCACAAAGGAATTTAGCCCAGAATGGCCTTTCCACCTGAGATTCAGCGACCCCTGGCCAGTGGCAGTCTCTGCCAGTTTCTGTCCCAGCAACTGCCTGGACTGACTGTCCCAGGGACAGACCTGCAGTGCTCACGATGACTGGATATGACTGAGCTACAGAGCTTTCATTTTGCAGCAATTGGGTTCTTGGCTTGGAAGACACATTTTGGTGTGTGACTATACCAAAAAACTTTCCCTTTGGTGGTTTGGGAACTTCCCACTGGTTATATAAGGGAATAGGCTTTGGGAAGTTACCTTGGTAAACTGGATTAAAATCATTTGATTTATTTGAACCCAGCCATGGAACTTTGTTTCTAAGTTGAAACTGGTTTTCAATGTGGTCTAGAGCTGGCAAATTCAGTCTGAAAGTTGTGTATGTGGCAAGAGGAATGTACAAATATGAGTAAGATAGTGCTGTTTGTCAATACTATTTGTTTTAAATAATCTGACTTTTAGGAACTGAATTTCTACATGACCATAGCAAGCTCCTGTGTGAGAGCCTTGGGCCCCACAGGGGACAGGCCCTGCTCTGTCCTGCTGCCGGAGCCAGCCCCGGCTTTCATGGTTCACGGGAAAGCAGCCACAGGGGTAGCCTGCCTGGGGCTCACTCACCTGAACTTCGTTAGTACCAAAGAGCAATCCACATGGCATATGGTCAGAGTTTGAGTCATTCCTCTCTGGGGTCTGGTGTTTTGGTGCTCTTACCACTGCAGTCCCAGTTCAAATTCTAGTCAGAATTTAACCTACCGGTATGCCTTGGTTCCTGAGGCCACTCTGAAAGAAAAAAAAGTCCTTTCCTCTTGTGGTTTGCTCCCATTATGGGTATCAAATACAGGGGTCAAACAGTGCCTGAGGCGCCTTCCTCCCCTCCCTGTTTTCTCTGTCTCTGGACAAGTGGCAGCCGCTATCTATGGCTCAGGCTCCGTCCTGGCCCCGTATCCCACTACAAAAATCTGCCACTTCAAATTAAAGCGTTCTGAAGGCACTCCTTTTACCTTCTGAGCTTTCCAGCTTTATCCTGTACACTTGCTTTCCATTTTCTGTTGTTTGTGATTGTCAAGTCCACTTTAAGAGGCACCCTTGAAGGAGACGATCTCAGGTCTCTCAGAGACAACACAATGTATTTTATAATAAATTATAAATTAATTTTAAAACAACTTTAATTCTTACAGTGTACAAAGTTTTGGCCATCTGAACAAAATCTTAACTTAGTCCATCTGCCAAAACATAATTTGGATCAAGTGTTTTCTGAATTTTGCACTGTACTTGGAACACAAAAGCTAGCATTTTTAAATGAAAGCTATGAAATCTCTATGTTTATCTGTATGTCTATGCACGAGTGTATGTTCTAGATATAGTATATTTCTACCACTGGATGGTATTGCTAATTTGTAATATTAAATTCTAGCTTAAACAAGTGCTTACATGAGAATTGTATATAACAAACTATCCTAAACACTTTTCAGAATCATATGAGCTGGGAAAACATTTGATATTAAAGCAGGCTTGAGTTTGGTTTGGTTAATTAGGCATATATTTAGAATCATTGGCATTGAATAATAATTTTGTTGTACCTGGGTTTATTAATCAAATAAATTTATGTTATCTCTGTTGCAAAATTTATCAGCAAGAAAAATAACTCATGAAAAAATTTTTATAAGTATTCTAAACTTAATTGTTAGAAGCAAGTAAACTAAAAATTGTAAATGGGGTTAAAGTTTTATTTAAGTCAACTGTAGCAATAATTGTATGTGTTCTTAAATGGTGTTTTAAATCTCGTTGGTAACTTGAAACTAGAGTTTTACTAATTAAGTTAAATAATAAAAATTATTAAATATCTAGATATTTCCAAATAACATGAAATACTGAAATATTAATTGCTGGGTACCTACTTTTGGCTTCTTAATACAACAAAATTAAAAGATAAATTTGTATCTGTTAATGTCTTCTATTTTATTTAAAAACAAGTTTTTTAAAAAATTGTAAATAATTGCCAACAAAAAAACTATGTTTCTAGAGGTTATGAAATGTATTCATGCTTAATCTAATAAATGTTAATTACGTGTTTTTTAGTTGTCAATAAAAATTAAGGTTTCTAAGGAGTAAGAATTCTAATTAATATAGAAGAAAACAGTATGTTTTCAGTAAAGAGTGTATAAGGTACGAAGGTGAATTTAGTTAGTTATTCATTTGTTTATTTATCTATCTGTCTGTCTATTTATTTATTTATTTATTTTGAGAGAAAAAAAATAAGTAATTTAGTCTGAAGGGAAGCTTGTTGTTTCAGAATGGGAAAGACAGAAGAAGAATAAAGAAAGAACAGGAGAAAGAGAAATAGAGAGAGAGAAAGTAGGAAAAGAAAGAAGAGAGAGAGGGAGAGAGGGAGAGAAAGAAAAGAAACAAAAAAAGAAAAGAAAGAAGGAAAAGAATGAAAGAAAGAAAGTAAGTTTGTTTGTGGAAAAGTAAATTTTATGGTCAATCAAGTTGAATAAGACTGAAATAAATGTAATTTAGTGAACTTAAATATAAAAAGTAAGCTGATGTGAAATTAGAGTTTGGTTTTCCCTTTCAACTAAAAAGGACTATTGGTCTGCTACTGATACTTGTGAGAGTTTGCCTAGCAAGCAAAGATTCTAGATTTTATCAAAATAGTTTTGTTTTATGTTGTCCTAAGAAGACTAAATCTTTTCAACTGTAAGAACTGTTTTGCTAACAATTATGTAAATTCCTGTGTCTTTCTTCAAAATATTTTATTGTCATCTTGGTCAAATGGTAAGGCTGACTACACATCCCATTTTAAATGGGACAGAAAACAACTGTATTGTCCTATTTCAAACAGTAGGTATGGTCAGCCTAGTCTCACTAGGCTAAATTCAAGGTGTCAGTAGCTGACTATATGTACCACTAGAAATGGGACAGAACCATTGTTTTCTGTCCTATTTAAAAGGGGATCTGGTCAGCCTATCATATGGATAATTAAGTATTGCTTCATAATGACTTTAAATACTATGTGGTCAAATGTCTAAAACTGTTGATATAATTTGACAAACTTCCCAAAATTTAAATTAGAAGAAGAGTCTTGACCTGGGAATAACTTTGAGGTTTTTCACAGGGGCCCAGGAACACCTCAAAAGATTTGCTTTCGTCCTTATGAAAAAGAAATATCAAACTACTTAGACCTCTTTGAGACAGACACTAAAATTACATGAGAAGCTTTGTCAAATAGGAGATAATAATTATTTTGTATTTGCATAAGTGTTTCAGAAATTATGTGAAATTCCTGAAAATTTGAGATGTCCTGGCACAAGAAGACTGTTATCAAAATTGAGGCATATACTATAAGGACTGAACCTGTATATCAGATTGTGGTACATGTGGATGAAGTCCATTCTGTTTTTGCAAAAACATTTCCCCATTGCCAGACTTTTGCTATCCTGATGTCCTTGTGGCATAGCAACAGTCTGCTCCAAAGTCATAGAAATTAAGATGGTTAAGTAATGGCTGTAAATTAAATAAATAGTTGGGGCTGTAAGACACCCAAGACAGGGGAAGCCGGGATGGCTCAGTGGGTTAAGGGCTCACTTTGCAGCGCTGGGGACTGTTCAGTTCTCTCTCTGTCTCTGGATCTCTCTCTCTCTCTCTCTCTCTCTCTCTCTCTCTCTCTCTCTCTCTGTCAAAAAAAAAAAAATTAAAAAAAAAAAAACAAAACCCAAGACAGCCACTTGTTTATTTCCAGCTCCCCAGCAACTTTTCTGGCTGCTGCATTCCTTCATCCACTACAGTACACTTAAGCTAAGACTTTATTCAACTGCCATCAATGTTCCTATTTTTGTGTATATGTTTTCTGGATGCACTGAAGCATCCCCCTTTCATATGGCTGACCCCTTCACAATGGCAAAGAAACTATTAGAAAATGTGTTTCCCACTTGGGGTATACTTTCTCTAGGGATTGAAGCACCCACTCCATTGAACAAACCATAGGAGTCTTGATGAACAGCTTTGCAAACTTTTTGAAAATATCACTGAACCTATCACCCTCAATTATCAGGCAATTTCAAGAGAATAAATGAAAAAACTGGATTCAAGCAGAACAAGTTTAATTACACAGCACTGAGTGAACTAATAAAAATGATTACAATTTTTATAACTTTTTGTTTGAAATTGCTGGGTTTATTAAAAAGGCTCTTTGTTTTTCAGCTCAAAGAAAACTTGTTTCTCTTAAACTACCTATGACTCAGCAATTTGATAAGTTACACTTTTGTAAGCAGTATTGAAACATTTATATATTTCTCTTTACCTATTACAGAATTGGAAAATTTGAAATGAGTATTTTTATTTTCATGGCAATATATTTTTATGCATAAGTTCAATAAAAATCTGTTCTCTTTATAATGGGACATGATTAAAACTGGTTTCATTACCAAGGCTTGGACTGGTATGTCATATTTGAAAGAGTCTCACATACACTCAGATATGACAAGACAGCTTTAAGGAATTAAGATCAGGCCAAATTAAATGAAAGTAGATTTATTTTGCAAATGAACTAGTCTTAATTTTGCTATCTTTGATAAAAATGGGTGGGCAGTGATTTTTAGAAAGAAAAACTATATTTCAATAGACATTATAATATACCTTTGTGGATATTACAGTTTACTGCTGTTCATTATCTTTTGAGTTTTGTTTTGTTTCTACTTGTAAATTGAAATGAATCCTAATTCTTCTGGTTTCCTTCAATAGCTGCCTATATTCTCCAAACATGTTTCCTGTTTTCTCCCATCCTTTGACTGGGAATCAATGAGAACTAAAAATTTTCTTTTCTTCAACCCTGCAATTAAAAACTGCAGTTAGACGTCCTGCTCCCAAATAATCATCACAATGATCATCATCATGGTTTGAGTCCTGGGGCATATAATAGCAAAAGTTACTCTTTATTCTTTGTCTCATATTAAGGTATAGCTATCCTGACCTTCTGCTACCTCTATCATTACTACGGTCTCTGCTTATAAATTGAACACCCAGAATGTCCCCTCTAAGGCTCAGAAACCACTGCAGAAGAGGTAGGCGCATGCGATTGTAAGAGCCAGACGAGAAGGACACAGAAGGTGCACAAATATGACTCCATCTTGAAGCTAATCCTTCAATTTAACTGATATTGGACCTAGTTGCCCCATTTCCCTCAAGATTAAGGCATGAACAACAAAAAGGAGAGACTTGTAACCATAAAACCAGCTCAAAATGGTCCTATCCTGTTTAACAAGATACTGAGTTGCTTTTTCAGAGAAAACAGACAAAAACTGAAAGTCATGTAGCCAAAGCATTCACAAAGGAGAGAACTTTGACCTCCAGCTGCATCCAGAACCAGTCTCACCCTCACCCTCCCCCCCCGCCCCCTGCCAACACACATACACAGAGCCAAAAGCCTAGGATGTAACCAGAATTTAAAACACCAGAATCTCTTTAGAAGCAAAAAGTTCATTGTCTAGGAAGATCCTATGTTGACAATCCTTGCCATAAATGGCCAAGTTCCAAGGTCCTCCAATTAAAACTTGCCCTGGGGATGTCAGGATGGCTTGGCAGGTTGAACATTCACATTGCAGCCCCAAGGTCTGAGGATTGAGCCCTGGCCCCAACCCAGGTGGACCCATATGCTGAACTGGGGTGTGCTTCCCATGTGGGAGGCCCCAGTTTGACTCCTGCTGGGGGGAGCTTCCCATGTGGGAGGCCTCTAGCTTGCAGGGGTGTGTCTCCCATGTGGGAGGCCCCCAGACCATTTCCCAGCCAGTATGTCCCCACAACCACCGGTGTGGAATGAAACTATATTGAAAACTAATGACATACAACTACTGTGTTTCCCTGAAAGTAAGACAGCCCCCGAAAATAAGACCTAGCGCATCTTTGGGAGCAAAAATTGATATAAGACACTGTCTTATTTTCGGGGAAACAGAATATAAGACACTGTCTTATTTTCGGGGAAACAGGGTATAAGACACTGTCTTATTTTCGGGGAAACAGGGTATGGAGATGGCTCTGGTCCCTCCCCCTTCTCTTTCTGTCTCTCTCTCTGTCTCTGTCAAAAACAATAAAATAAATCTTAGTCCTTTTGCATACCTGTTCCCCTTATATACTCTTAAAAACCGTCTCCAAGCCCTGGGTTGTGGGACTTGGACTTCTGAGCATTAGCTTCCTATTCTCCCAGGTGGCACCATTCATAATAAAATAGCCACTATTTCTCCAAGGCAATCCTTAGTATTTAGTGTTTGGCTTTGCTAGTGTCAGGGGGATGAACTCTTTTCTTTCTGTAACATTCCTGGGGGAGAAATTGATGAGTTATGGCATGCATACATTCAATACCAGTAGATACTGTCAAACATTTTCCTAAGTAGTTGTATAAATTTATATTCCCACTAATAGGAGATGAGAGTTCTAATTACTTCACATAAGGATATAGTTATTTTAATACAGAAAACTTAAATACAAGCTTCCGAACAGTAGGAAATTAATTATAATAAAACCTGATATTTTCATGAAATGTATAGACAATAGTCATTGTAGATATTCTATTGTCCAGTCAAGATGGTGCAGTAGGTACACAGTGCTAACCTTCCATGACCTCATCAATATTACAACTAAACTACAGAACAACCGTCATTGCGAATCACAAGAAGTCTAACTGACCAGAAGTCCTAGAACTACATATATACAGAAAAAGTCACCTTGAGACTGATAGAAAAGGTGGAGACATGTAATGAGCTGGCTTCACACCTGCATGTGGCAGTTAAAAATCAGGAGGGAGGGGAAGCTGGGATGGCTCAGTGGGTTAGGCGCTCACTTTGCAGCCCTGGGGACCAAGGATCGAATCCCGGCCCCGGCCCGTGTGGAACCATATGCTAAACTGGGGAGTGCCCCCAGCTCAGTTTTCACTGGGGCAAGACCCCAGCCCAGTTCCTGCCCTGCGCAGCCCCGCCCACCTGTGGAATGAAACTATGTGGAAAAACTGATGATGTACAACTATGGAGACTGTTCTGGGCCCTCCTCTTTCTCTCTGTCTCTGACTGTATCTCTCTCTCTCTCTCTGTCAAAAACAATAAATAAACCTTAAAAAAAAATCAGGAGGGATATCTCATTTGTGGAGGTCCCCTGTGAGCAGTGAGGGGCCCTAGTCCCACCCCAGGCTGCCCAGCCCAGGATTCCAGTGCTGGGAAGAGAAATCTGCATAACTTGTGAGATTGTGGCTGAATGAGACTTAGGGCTGCTGGAGTCCCAGGTGTTCCTCTTCAAGGGCCTATGCATGGACTCACTCACAAATTAACTCACTCACTCTGAGCTCCAGTCCTGGGGCAGCAGCTTGAAAGGCATCAGGGGTGTGCAGGGAGGAACTAAAATTTTTGTTTCCAGGGCAGGAGTTAGAGGGGCAGCTTTTTTCCAGACAAAGGTGCTAGTAAAAGGCATTGTTTCTTTGTTGAGTTCTTCTACCTCCCAGCATGCAGACTTCAGTGAGCAACATATCTGAGTCTCCATCAGCCTGCCTTACAACATTCCAACCAACCTTGCTGATTCCTTGTGACCCTGCCCAATCCAACTTTAGGGCCCACCCACACTTCTTCCAGTGGTTTTTCCATACAATGGCCTGTCTTGGCTTATGCTGTGAACTTTTCTGAAATTCTCAAAGTTTCACAAACCCCAAACAAGCAGCACCTGGCCTCAGCATGCTCATACCTCTTGCTTAGGAGCCCACCCCAGAACCAGGGGCAGCTGGTCTTCATTTCCAAATTAGCCTCTCCCAGGAACCTCTAAAACCAGCATGGGTGGCATCCACCTATGTGGATTGCTTTATGGCTCATTCCAGGTGGCCCTGGGAAGGGCTCAGGCTACTGCTGAACTTGACCTGCTTTTGAGCCCCTCCCAAGTGGTTCCTGGGCTACCTTCAGACTGATCACTCAACTGCCTCCGTGGAAAACACCCCAAAGGGCAGGCTGGGCAGGCACCCGAGCCATGCTAAAGTGAAACCATCTCCATAGGATCAGCCCTGCACGTCTCTTCCACTGTAGTCACAGCCCATCCTTACAACCAAAGATCAATCTTTCCAATTAATGTGCAATAGGTAATCAAGACTGAACGACCATTAAAACTGATAAATGAACTTAGTAAAGTTGCAGGATACAAAATTAATATTCAGAAATCAGTTACATTTTTATACACCAATAACAAACTATTAAAAAGAGAAATTAAGAAAACAATCCCATTTACAATGCCACAAAAAATAAAATAAAATATTTAGAAATGAATTTAACCAAGGAAATAAAAGAGTTGCACTCAGAAAATTATAAGACATTTAAAGAGAGGAATTACAGAAGATACAAATAAATGAAAATAGGTACCATGCTCGTGGATAGAAAGTATTAATGTAGATAAAATATTTATACTACCCAAAGCAATATGAGTAGTGAAATCATTATCAAAATACCAATGGCCTTTTTCACAGGACTAGAATAAATAATCCTAAAATTTATACAAAACCATAAAAGACCCTGAATAGACCACAACAAACCTGAGAAAGAACAAAGCTGGAGGTATCATGCTACTTGATATCAAACCATACTACAAGGTCATGTAAGTAAAACAGCATGGTATTGACCTAAAATCAGACATACGTCAGTGGAACAGAATAAAGAGTCCAGAAATAAATGCATGCCTATATTATCATTTAATCAATGACAAAAGAAGCAAGAATATACCCTGGGTTATAAAGATACTCCATTCATTAAATGGTGCTAGTAAAGCTGAACAGATAAATACAAAAGAAAATAAAGAAAGAAAGAAGAAAGAAAAGAGAAGAGAAAAGAGAAGAGAAATTTATTCCACATACAAGAATAAGTTCAAAAGCGGATTAAAGACTTAAATGTAAGACCCAAAACCATAAAATTCCTAGCAGAAAATATAGAAATAAACTCTCAGACACTAACCTTAATAATATTAATACTGATCTATTTCCTCAAGCAATGGAAACAAAATTTAAAAATAAACAACTAGGACTACATCAAACTGAAAAGCTGTTGCACAGCAAAGAAAACCATCAACAAACTGAAAAAACATTCTACTAAATGGGAGAAGATATTTGCCAATGATACATCTGATAAGAAATTAATATCCAAATTTTATTTAAAAACTCATATAACTCAACACCAAAAAAAAAAAAAAAAATCCAATTAAAAAATAGGCAGAGAACATGAAAAGACATTTCTCCAAAAAGGACAGAGACAGCCAATAGACATATAAAAAGATGTTCAACATCACTAATCATCAAAGAAATGCAAATAAACACCAAAATGAGATATCACCTCATACCTGTCAGATGGCCATCACCAAATAAAACACAAGTGTTGGCAAGGAGATGAAGAATAGGGAACCCTTGTGCACTGTTAGTGGAATAGTAAATTGGAGCAGCTACTATGAAATACAGTATGGAATTTCCTTTAAAAGTTAATAATAGAACTACCTTATGACTCAGCATTCCACTCCTGAGTATTTATCCAAAGAAACCCAAAATATTATCAGTAATTTTAAAAAGGTATATACACACCTATGTTTACTGCAGTACTATTCACAGTAGCCAAGATACAGAAACAACTAAATGCCCATCAATAGATAATTGGATAAAGATATTGTGGTACACATATACAACGGAGTATTACTCTGTCATAAAAAAGAATGAAATCTTACCATTCGCAACAGTATGGACGGATCTAGAGGGTATTTTGCTAATTGAAATAAGTGAGACTGAGAAAGACATATGTCATATGATTTCACTTATATGTAAAATCTAAAGAACAGAACAAACAAACAAACAAAACAGAAATAGACTCATAGATACAGAGAAGAAACCAATGGTTGCTAGGTGGGAGGGGTTTGGGGGACTGGGTAAGAAAGGTGAAGAGATTAAGAAGTACAAATTGGTACTTACAAAATAGTCACAGAATGGGGATGCCTGATAGCACAGTGGTTGAGTGCTTGCCTCCCTATGATAAGATCCAAGGTTCGATTTCTGAACTCAGTCCATACAACCGAACTGCAGCACAACAGTAACCACTATGACGACTCGACGGCAAAGGTTCTTGCCTCCTATATGAGAGGCTCCTGGTTCAGGTTCCCACCCCACGTGGCCCCACATCCTCCTGCGTGGACTGAAACCATGTTACAACTCACAATACACAACTATGGAAACTGCTCCGGGCACCACCACCCACTTCTCTTCTCTGTTTCTGTCTTTCTCTCTCTCACTCTCTCTCACCTTTCTCTCTCTCTCCTCTCTCTCCTTTCTCTCTCTCTCATCTCTCTCAAACAATAATTTTTTTAAAAAAGAGCAATATTATAGACACCAATATTTCCAAAAATATAGTCACTGGATTGTGAAATATACTATGGTGAATATAATCAATAATATTGTAGAAACTATTTATAGTAGCATGGATACTAGGCTCATTGGAGGGATTACTTCATAAATTACATAAATGCCCAACTACTATGATGTACAGCTGAAACTAGTATAAAATAATACTAAATGTCAACTATAATCTAAAAAGTATATAGTCACAGTATATAAAGTACAGCATAGAGAATAGAGTCAATGGTATTGTAATAGCTATGTATGATGCAGATGGATAGTAGACTTGTGGGCACCACTTTGTAAAGTGTGTAAATGTCTAATCGCTATGTTGTTTCATACACCTAAAACTAATAATAAAAAAGAAACATGAGTTTTTTAATAAAATGCTTTTATTAAAAAAAAAAAGTTACAAATAATATCATCCTCTCTTACCTATAGCTCAGGTTATCTGTGAGACACAGTGGAAAAAAATATGATTATCATCATTATCATCACCGTCATCAACATCATCATCATTATCATCATAATTGGCTCTGCTTGACTGTTTTTCAACACTAGTTGAATAGAAAGTTAGAGATGTACGGAATGAGCTGGGTGACAGTTTAACCACAGGGGTGGGGCAGGTAATGGTAAGGGATTCAGGTTCTACCTCAGTGCTTCTCAACGCTAGTTGCACTTTAGAATCATCTAGAGATCTTTAAAAATATAGATCAAGTGGATCAGAATTTCCAGGCACAGTGCCAGGCATCATTATTTCACAAAAGTTTCTCAGTAATTTTGATGTGCAGCTGGGTTGAGAATTTTTATTCTAGAGACAGGTAAGCCCTTGTACTTTAGGCCACTATTTTGCTGTTTGCTGGGAGTAAGGGACAAGGAGTAGGTGGCTGGGATATAGTCAAGCTCTGAAAGAAATCCTTTGAAGGTCTGAATGTCCTAGCATGCAATCAAGCCTTTATCCAGTAATATGTGTTATTATCACAGTTTGACATTTTCTATTGGGTGGGGTTAGGAAACCTAGAGTCTAAGGCCACAATAAACTATCCTAGTTCTCATACAGGAAACATTTCTAGACTCTTTAGTACAGATAATGATGACAATACACACTTTTTGAGCATATTACAACTATTAATGCAATTTCATGGGCATTACCTCATCAGGACTGGGATTTGTAATTCCTTTTTTATTTACATTGGTGGATATTTATTCCAATATGTTTCTACTTAAAAGTTTTAGTGAGGTGTAATTTATATACAATAAACTGCATATGTTTAAGTGTACAGTTTGGTATGTTTTGATATGTATATGTATATGTATGTATATATATACATATATGTATATGTAACGCATCTATACATACTCTGTGAAATCATCACCACAGTTAAGGGGTGAAAATACCTATAAACCTGAAAACTTTCCCCCTTCCATTTATGATCACTATATTCCACCTACTCTCCATCTCCAGGAAGCCTTTGATCTGCTTTCTGTTACTATTGATTAGTTTGTGTTTCCTAGAATTTTGTATGCATGAACAGATACAGTATTCATTTGTTTCTTTTTATTCACCATAATTGTTTTGAGACTATCCATGTTGTTGCTTACTAGTATTCTATTTTATGAATTCATTCTCTATGGATGGACATTTGAGTTGTTTCCAATATGAGGCTATTACAAGTAAATAGTTGTAAACGTTCATGTGCAAATCCTTATAGAGATATATACTCCAGGCTCTTTTGAGTAAATACCTAGAAGTGGAATGGCTATATCATATGGTAAGTGTACGTTTAACTTCTTAAGAAACTATCAAACTGCTTACCAAAGTGGTTGTACTATTTACAATCCCACCAAGGGTGTATGAGGTTCCAGTTTTTCTAAATCCTCATCAATCATTGGGATAGCCAGTCTTTTTATCTATTTTTGTAGGTAAGTAGTACATAGTGATAATTTATTGTGGTTATTTCCATAATGACTATTAATAAACTTCAACCCTGACTTCATTTGATATTTATATCATATTATTTCATATCATACCATGTCACATTACATTGTTATACAAATATATATTATATATTAATGTATATATAATATATATTCAAAATGAATTATAGACCTAAATGTGAAAACAAACATTATAAAACTTTTTAAAGAAAATACAGTTGTAAAACATTTGCAACCTTGGGTAGACAAAGATTTCTTAGGACACAAAAGGAAAAACAACAAAATTTATAAAATAATATATTGAACTTTTTCAAAGCTAAAATCTTATGCCCTGCTAAAGATGCCGTTATGAGAATAAAAAGAAGAGGAAGCTAGGATGGCTCAGTGGGTTAGGCACTCACCTTGCAGTCCCGGGGACCGCAGATCGAATCCCGGCCCCAGCCCATGTGGATCCATATGCTGAACTGGGGAGTGCCCCCAGTTCAGTTCTCACCGGGGTGAGACCCCGGCCCAGTTCCTGCCCTGTGCAGCCCCGTGCCCACCTGTGGAATGAAACTGTGTGGAAAAACCAATGATGTGTAACTATGGAGGCTGTTCTGGGCCCTCCCCATTCTCTGTCTCTGTCTCTGTATCTCTCTCTCTCTCTCTCTCTCTCTCTCTCTCTCTCTCTGTCAAAAACAATAAAAAAAAAAGAGAATAGAAAGGCAAACACAATCTAAGAGAGATTTTTGCAAAGCATATGAGTATATCTGGTTAAAAAAAAACAAACGTGCATCTAATATATATAAGAACTTTAAAATATATATATATTATATATATTTTATATATAAGCCAATAAAAGCAAAACAATACAATATTTTTAAATGCATAAAAATTTGAACTCATTTTACCACAAGATATATAAATAGCAATTAAAATAACATAAATACATCCAGCATCATTAGTCCTAGTACTCCCTTTTAAGGTAAGTCAGGTAGTTATGACTATTATTATTATTATTTCCATTTTGCTGATTAGAAAACAGTCTTAAAGAAGTCACAAGACTTGGGACCATATAACTAGGAAACAGAAAATCTGGATTAGTCTTTAACTCAAACCCTGTGTTTCTTCAAGACACACCCAGTAATTCAGAGAACCAGCAGCGATTCTAGGGCAGCATCCTGTGAGAAGAGCTGGGATTGGGCCTGCAACGTTGTCACACAGAGACAGCAGCATGTAAAGGAGACGATATAAGAATGCAGGAGCAGGAGTGTCGACACAGGGTCAGAAACACGCTGAACCTAAGGAGTACAATGACAGCTTGGAACATAGCCAAGTGTGAAAGTAGGTGAACAGTCAAAAGCTAGAGACAATCAGGCGGGCCAGATGCCAGTGCACGCTGAGGGAAAACTCCAAGTCAGCTGTGTGGATCCGGGCTCACCTGGCAAGAGGCCTGCCGCTACGGTACGTATGCTCAGCCTAGACTCCCTGGGTTGAGTTCCCGGTGTCAGTAGGCTGGCCAAAGGTGCCATTTGAAACAGGACAGTACTGTTCTTTCCTGTCCCATTTAAAAGAGCACTTCTGGTCAGCCTATATTTTCTTTTGTGAGGTCTTCCTCCTGTGCAGCCGGCAGAGGGGTGCCGTCTCTCCTGGGCTGAGCCCCTTCCCCCAGCCCATGGCCAAAGCTGAATCTGAATTGGTCTGGTGAACTCCCTGCTCACTCCACCCTGATGACTCACTGAGACCAGGCCAGACCCAAGTCCACAATGAAGAGGCTTTATCGGTGTCTGAACATTTTAGGAGCGGGCAGGTGGCAGCAGGCCTCTTGCAGAGCAACCCCAAAGCCAATACTGGTGGCATCCCTCCTCTGTTCACAGCATGGCCTCTCCTACATGGTACAGCAAGTGCAGTGACCAATCATGAGTCACTTCGTAGTTCCTACCAGGTAGGCCCCAGCTGGTCACAGGCAGTGGCTGACTTGGGCCTGCATCAGAGCCCCTCCCAAGAGGCCCCAGAACCAACATTCTTGGAGGTTGGCTTCAGACCCCAGCAGAGCACCACCCATCAGCCCCACAAGTGGTGCGCCCAAAGGGTGGTCTCAACAGGCGCCGGAGCTGAAACAAGTCCCAGTCCGTGGGGTCAGCCACAGCTGTCAGCTGGAGACCAGCCCACAGCCCACAGCCAGTCAGCCTGAGGGTCAAGTCAACCCACTGACGTGCCAGCAGCACTCAAGTCTCAGCGATAGCCCGAGGCCACACACAACCCATGCAAAGGACATTCACGGAGCACACGGCTCAGGTGACCAGGAAGACTGTGCCAATGGCCCCCACAGGCTACCTACTACATAAGGCCACACAGCAAGATTGCAAGACATAGAAGATCTACCTAAAAAAATAGATATATGTATAATACATATATATATGATGTATATATTATATATAACAAACAAAAAACACCAAGAGGCAGCCAAAATGAGGAAACAAAAATACATGTCCCAAGTCAAAGAACAGAAGAAACTCCAGGGGAAAAAAAAAACAAAAAAACTAAACAAAATGAAGAAGAACAACCTACCAGACACAGAGTTCAAGCCGACGCTTATAACAAGCTTGTCCTAACCACAGCCTAAAGGCTATATGCAGGATGTCTTTGAATGTGGCCCAACACAAATTCATAAACTTTTTCAAAACATAATGAAAATTTTTGCAATATTTTTAGCTCATCAGCTATTATTAGTGTTAGTATAGTTTATGTAATGATCCAAGACAATTCTTCTTCCAATGTGGCCTAGGGAAGACTCTGGTTTATAAGGATGCTCAGAGAACTTGGTGAGAACTTCAAGAGATAGCAAGCATAAAAAAGTGACATAGAAACCATAAAAATGATCAGTCAGAAGTGAAAAATACAATAACTAAAATGAAGAATACACTTAAAGGAATCACCAGCAGTATAGATGAAGCAGAGGATTGAATTAGTAATTTGGAAGACAAGGAATCAGAAAACACCCAATTGAAACAGATGAAAGAAAAAGAATCCAAAAACCTGAGGATGGGTTGAGAGAACTACATCAACTGTAAAAACATTCACATCATAGGAATACCAAAAGGAGTAGAGAAAAAGCTAGGGATTGAGAAACTATTCAAAGAAATCATGACCAAAAACTTTCATAACCTGGCAAAGGAAATACATACAAGCCCAGGAAGTTCAGAGAGTCCCAAACAAGATGAACCTAGATGAACCAAGATGAACAGGCCCACACCAGGATACTTTATAATGAAAATGGCAAAGGTTAAAGACAAAGAGAGAATCCTAAAAGCAGCAAGAGAAAGGCAGTTATTAATATTAATAGTTATCTACAAGGGAGCTCCCAGAAGGGATGCCAGGATATCTCAGTAGTTAAGCACTTGTCTCACAATCACCAGGTCCAGGGTTTGATTCCCAGCACCAGCCCTTGTAAACCCCATATGCTGAACTGTGGAGCAACTGGTACCTGTGGATGGAGATGGTTCAGCAGTGAAGGCTCTTGTCTCCAATGGATGAGGCCCCCAGTTTGGTTCCTGCTCCGCATGGACACCTATCCACCTATGTGAAGTGAAACCATGTTACAATAAATGATGTACAACTATGGAGACTGCTCTGGGCCCTCCCTCCTCCTCTCTCTCTCTCACCTTATCTCAAACAATAAAATAAAGCTTAAAAAGAAAAACTGTCATTTGATTTCTCACCATAAAGCTTTCAGGTCAGAAGGGATTGGCTCAAAATATTCAAAGTGTTGAAAAGTAAGAGCCTACAACCAATATTGCTCTACCAAGCAACACTATCAAATAAAATCAAAGGACAAATAAAGAGCTTCTCAGACATGAAATAGCTAAAGGAGCTCATCACCATCAAAGCAGTATTACAAGGAATGTTAGAGGACTTCTTTAAGATAGGTGGAAAACTGTATCAGAAATATGGGTAATAAAATGGCAATAACTACATATTTATTAATAATTACTTCCAATGTAAATGAATTAAATACTTTAATCAAAAACATAGGGAAGCTGAATGGATAAGAGAACAAAACCCTGCCTACAGGAGACTCACTTCAGATTGAAAGATACACAGAGACTAAAAATAAAGGAATGAGGAAAGTTATTTTATGAAAATAGAAACAAACAAACAAAAATTCAAACCCCATTTGGGGTAGCAATACTTATATCAGACAAAATAGACTTTAAAACAAAAGCTGTAACAAGAGACACAGGAGCGCCCAGAAGCGCCCAGTAATCCCACTTCTGGGTATTTATCTGAAGAACCCCAAAATGCTTCTTGGAGGGTTGAGTGCATCCATAAGTACTTTGGAGCATTATTTACAATGGCCAAGCTGTGGAGGCAGCCTGGGTGTTCATCGACGAAAGAATGCATAAAGAGTAGATGGTACATATATACAATGGAGTATTTCTCAACCACAGGAGGGAATGGGTTCTTGCCATCTGTGCTGGCATGGGTGGGTCTGGAGGGTATTCTGCTGAGTTGAGAATGTCAGATAGGGAAAGACAGAAACAATGTTATTTCACTTATGTGTGGAATAAAGAGCAAAGCAAACAAAACAAAACTCCTAGAGATATAGACTATTTTGACAGTTGCCAGATGGTAGCAGAATGTGTGTGTGTGGGGGGGG
>PVKE010007302.1:0-51188 GCA_004027555.1 Craseonycteris thonglongyai | reverse complement strand
GCCAGCTGTCAAAAGAATTTTGAAAATATACAATCCTTTGAAATCCTACTTTCTATCACAGGATAAATGTCCTAGAATTTTAGAAGAGTTTTTTGAAAAAGAATTTTCAAAAATTTGGCTAGAGTTTGTACACAATCAAGCAGCTCTTTTTCAAAATGCTATAAAACGTATTGAAGGTGACAAAATTTCAGTAATCGAAGTAGCAAATGAAGTTAATAATTTAAAATTTCATTGTCAAGAGCAGTTAGAAAATAATTTTCTTCAGTTAACTATCCGTAATAGTATAAGCCAGCTAGAAGAACAAGGTGCAATAAATCTTGCAGATATCATGAATCACGTTAAAAAGTTCTATAGTAACTGCATAAATTATTTAGAAGAATGGATGGTACATTACAATGATATTGAACATTTTCATTGGGTTACATTAAAACAAGAACTTAATTGGAATGTTGTGCAAAAATCATTCGATCATATTACTCAAAATTTCCCATATAGTAATATTTCCAAAAGTGATCTTTTTAATGAGGTATCATTATTAAAAATATATATATTGATAAGGAAAAGGTTAAATCTTGGGCATCAGAAGAAATCACAATAGAGAACAAATGGTTAGAAATATTTCATCATTTTGAAACAAACCATGTTCCATACAATAATGAACTAAAAATTGTGGAATACGCGCTGTCCTTACCAGGAACCAATGCTGCGACTGAACGCATTTTTTCTACGGTAAATAAAGTGTGGACATCAGAAAAATCACAATTAAGTGTTGAGACTTTGAAAGCCATTTTATGTGTGAAATATAATTAACAAATTCTTGTAAAAAATTTCATGACCTTTTATACGACAGAAATCTACTAAAAAAATTCACTCAAATGAAAAATATGCCAAAGAATAAAATAATACTATACATAATTTTTTTATGTATTATATTTGTAAATTGTACTTATGTTGAAATTTTAAAAAATATATTACAATACTATTTTTGCGTTCTATGAAAATTTTTGTTGCTTCATGTAGACCAAATTTTTAATCAAGAACTCCCTCTCCCCCGGTCAATGGTGTCCCGCTTTACCAATGTTCAAATCTGGTCACCTTAACATAGATAACATTTCTTAAAATATGTACACTTTTTTTGGCATCCCCAGAATATATAAGCTTTCTGGAAAAGTATCCAGCCATGTAATATGAAAATGAGGCATCTATGGCTAGATTTTTTCCAGACAGCATAGATATAGATAGGTGATGGATAGATAGATAGATAGATAGATAGATAGATAGATAGATAGATAGATAGATAGATAGATAAACAATACATAGATAGATAGATACAAACATTTTATTTATCCATTCATCGCTAATGAGTGCTTAGGTTATTTCCATAGCTTATTTTGAAAATACTACTATAATCACAATAAATTTAACAATGTAAAAATAAAAATAAAAATGCTACCATAAATGAGAGTGCAGATATCACTTCAATAGCCTACATAATTTTATAATATAGTTTGAAATCAGGAAAGGTGATGACTCCAGCTTTGTTCTCCTTTCTCAAGATTTCTTTGGCTATTTAGGGTCTTTTGTGGTTGCATACAAATTTTAGGATTGTTCTTTCTGTGAAAAAATGTCATTGGAATTTTGATAAGGATTGTATTGAATCTGTGCATTGCCTTGAACTATACATAAAAGGAGTAAAATTAATGAATGTAAATCACACCTTAATAAAAAGGTTTATTTGTTTTTCTTTTACAAGGGGGAAAAACGTATTCCTATGTCATTTCTTCCTTTGTGTAACCAAGGTGGTCTTTATTTATTTATTTTTATCTTATACCCTCTCAATCCTGGCCCTGACATGTTCACTTATCTGAAATTGCTGTATAAGATTATTTGTGTGTGTGTGGATACATTGTTTGCTTCCCCCTTTCCTTTTCCTAGGATCCATTCTTACTACCAAGAACACTTTGTTCCCTTTTCTCAGAAACTTATCTTACCTATTTTCCATCAGAGTGACTAACAGAAAAACAATAAAGTATCTTCTGCAAACGTATAAGCAAAGTCTCTGTGCCCTAAGAGGGTAAGCAGAGGTCTCTGGTGTGTCTGGGGTTCTCTAACATTAAACCTATAAAAAGTTTACATAAGTAAGAAACCTTCTTAAGAAAAGGAACCAGTGCATATATGAAAATTTGTTTTACATAAAGCTTATGGTAACCACTCAAAAAGAACTTAAAACTGAGACACATAACAAAAAAAGAGAGAAAACAGTCATAAACACCATCAAACTAAAATAATCGATGGGAATAAAAAAAAGCAAAGAAGCAATCAAAAAAAAAAAATCTAGCAGAAAACAAAAGATAAAATGGTTATAGGAAATCTTCATATATCAGTCATCACCCTAAATGTAAATGGACTGAACTCACCAATGAAAAGACACAGAGTAACAAACTGGATTAAAAAACAAAAACCAACCTTACGCTAACTACAAGAGACACACCTTAGCCACAAGAACAAACACAGATTCAAAGTGAAAGGGTGGAAAAAAGTAGTCCAAGAAAATGACATCCAGAGAAAAACAGGTATAGCCACACTTATATCTGACGAAGCAGACTTCAGGATCAAAAAGATAATATGTGACAAAGATAGACATTTTATAATGATAAAGAGGACAGTACAACAAGAAGACACGACACTTATTAATATATATACCCCCAGCCACGAAGCACCAAAATTTACAAAGCAACTGCTAACAGATCTAAAAAAAGAAACTGACAAAAACACAATTATAGTAGGAGATTTAAACACCTCCTTGACAGCCATGGACAGATCATCCAAACAGAAAATAAATAAGGAACTGTCAGCTTTAAATGATACATTACAACAATTAGACATAGTTGACATTTACAGGATACTTCATCTTACAATACAGAACTATATATTCTTTTTTTTTAAAGATTTATTTTTTGATAGAGAGAGATACAGAGACAGAGAGAAGGGGGAGGGCCCAGAACAGTCTCCATAGTTGCACATCATTTGTAAAGCGCTTGCTTTATAGCCCCGGAGACCCAGGATCGAATCCTGGCCCTGACCTGTACAGACACATATGCTTAACTGGGGTGTGCTTCCCATGCGGGAGGTCTCCAGTTCAGTTCTCGCCCCCCACCCCCACCCCGGTTTGGCCCCTGGCTTGAGGGGGTTCACTTCCCATACGGGAGACCCCCAGCCCAGTTCCCACCCTGCATGGCCCCTACCCACCTATGTGGAATAAAACCATGTTGAAAACTGATAATGTACAATTATGGAGACTGCTCTGGGCCCTCCCCCTTCTCTCTGTCTCTCCCTGTCTCTGTCAAAATCAGTAAAATAAATCTTTAAAGAATAATAGGTAGAAGACCTGAACAGACACTTCTCCCATAAAGACATACAAACGGCCAACAGATACATGAAAAAATGCTCAACATCACTAGCAATTAGGAATATGCAAATTAAAACCACAATGAGATACCACCGCATACCTGTTAGAATGGCTATAATCAACAAGACAAGGGATAACAAGTGCTGGAGAGGCTGTGGAGAAAAAGAAACCCTCATACACGGCTGGCGGGAATGTAAATTGGTACAACCATTATGGAAAGCAGTGTGGAGATTCCTCAAGAAATTAGAAATGGAATTGCCATATGACTCAGCAACTCCTCTTCTGGGTATCCACCCAAAAAACTTGAAAATCTTAATCCACAAAGATATATGTACCCCAATGTTCATCACAGCACTGTTCACAGTGGCCAAGTCATGGAAACAACCAAAGTGTCCTCTGATAGATGACCGAATAAAGAAGTTGTGGTGCATTTACACAATGGAATACTACTCAGCAATAAGGAAAGGTAAAGTACCGTACAACCATTTGTAACAACATGGATGGGCCTTGAAGCCATCTTATCAAATGAAATAATTCAGATTGAAAGAATCAAGAAACATAGGACCTCACTTATCGGTGGAATATAAAACTGAAAGTAGCAAAGAAACAAAGACTCATGGACACAGTCAATAGTTTGGCGGTTACCTGAGGGTTAAGGGGAAGGTGGGTAGGAGAGATGGGGGTGCAGGGAGGTGAGAGTAAAGAGAGGCATCAAACATACAGTGATGCAAAGTGAGCTGATTCTGGGTGGTGAGCACATAATGCAATGTATAGACAATATAATGTAGAATTGTATACCTGGAAACAATGTAATTGTTATCAACCAGTGTCACCCCAATAAATATAATAATAAAAAAATAGTTTACATGTGCAGGCCTTATTTCTAGAGATTCTGATTCAATCAGTCTGCTATGGGGCCTTGAGCATCTTATGCTTTTTAAATCTCTAAAGGTAATTTTCATGTCATTCCTAGTTGAGAATCACTGAATTTAAATGTTCCCAGAGTCAAAGATGGTTTTATCAAAGGCTAACAATGGCTCCTGTTTGGGCAAGTCAATTCATGGTTAGAAGCGGTGAGAACACACAAGTCCCAACAATTCAACAGAGGCCTTCTTACAGCTTCAGGGGTACCAATGGGCCCCATTTGGAAACAGGGCCCTAAACAGCAGCGGTAGCCACCCATTTCACAGACTCGCTTTTACTCACATAGGAGTTGAGGGCTGTGGCAACTTAAGTAATTGCCATTGGATTCACTCTTCCAAAGGTCTCTAGTGCTCCACCTGACAGAGGAATACGGAATAAGAAAATTATGACTGGATTGTCCCTGGATTGTCCTCTCATCTCTCACTCCAAAAGCCAACCTTTGCCCCTAACACCATAACAAGAGTCGTGCTCCCCTCCCACCGCACCAAATCCTTCCACACAGCTCCTACGATTTCATAGTTGGTGATGTCTGTTCTTCCTAGTGTAAAGAGAAATGCTGTCACTAATTTGTTTTAAAGGACTTTTGCAGATTATAGATAGGCATTCTTTTTTTTTTAAGATTTATTTTTTGACAGAGACAGAGAGAGAAAGAGAGAAGAAGGAGGGCCCAGAGCAGTCTCTACAGTTGTGTAGGAAGCCGGCGCGGAGCCTGAACGGAAAGGTTTTGGGGGACCTCGATTGGCAAAGCCTCGGTTCCCTGGGCCTAACGGGAGGGACCGGCCCGGGGCTTTGAAGGCAAGGCCTCAGTCCCCCCTTTCATCTCTTTCAGGGGGTTAGTTGGGTAATTAGATATAGAAAAATCTATTTACCAGCTTCGCATGAAGGCAAGGCGGCAGGCAAGGCTGACAGACACAGATAGATTTGGAGCCCATGATCTACATATCAAAGCCCTTACTGGAAGGGGCTGTTACCTCCTGTAAAAATCTGTTTACACTGTGCTTTGCTACGCTAATGCCTGTTCCTGGTAATGGTAAACTTTTGCTATATAAGATAAGCAATAAAGTTATTCAGGGGAAGCCGGGATGGCTCAGTGGGTTAAGCGCTCACTTTGCAGGCCTGGGGACCGGGAATCGAATCCCTGCCCCGGCCCGTGAGGAACCATGTGCTGAGCTGGGAGCTCCCCCAGTTCTGTATCTATCTCTCTCTCTCTCTCTCTCTCTCTCTGTCAAAAATATAAATAAATAAATAAATAAAAATAAATCTTTAAAAATATGTTAAAAATAAATAAATAATAAATAAATAAAGTTATTCAGTGCAGTCTTATTGAAGGCAGCCGGCAGGTCATTTGGTCTGTCTCAATTCCCACTGCTCGAAGTCGGGGATTTCGTTCAGCCAGGCTGGCTCCTGGTTACACAGTTGTACATCATCAGCTTTCAACACAGTTTCATTCCACACAGGTGAGCAGGGGCCACGCAGGGCAGGAAACTGGCAGGGGCCTCCTGCATGGGAAGCACATCCCAGTGCAGCATATAGATTCACACGGGCCGGGGCCAGGATTCGATCCTCGGTCCCCCTGGGCTAAAAGCAAGCGCTTAATCCACTGGGCCATCCCAGCTTCCCCAATAGGCATTCTTGATGTGAATGTATTGCAATAATTTAGAAAAGAGTATTTAGCAGATGTTTTGTGAGTACAAAGAGAACAATGCTGCAACCACAAGATCTCAGCCGAGGCAAATCATGCCACCAACCTCATCTCCATTTCTGCTGGGATTACCTGTTTCGTGACATTGGTAGGTATATCTCCACTGTGGCAATGGATGCATTGTAACTTAATGTCATTACACATTTAAATCAGATAGATACCTCTTGTTGTTCTGGTCCACACCCACTGAGGAAATTTTAGGGATTATAACCTGGCTTCCTGCATATTTGTCTTCAGGAAGAGAATGTGCAGGCCAGAGAGTATGAGAGTCAAGTGTCTCCTGAAAGCCCAGTACTGCTGTAAATTAAACTTGGCTCTCTCTTATAATTCAGTCTCTGGTGCATTTAGAATACTGTAGAGAAAGAGAAAACACACTTTGGAATCAATACAGGATTCAAGTCTCATTTACTTTATAACTCTAAGCAATAACGTTGGTCTGTAACTTTCTCTCAATCTCTCAATCACAGTTTCCTTACCTTTAAAGTAAAGATAACTATATCAAAGTTTTGCTGTGTTAAATAAGATACAATATAGAAAGAGCTTAGCATATCACTACAGGTTTAGAATGGTAAATTCGTTCATTCATCCATTCACTTAAGAGTAGCTGTTACTGCTTTTACTCAGTGATGCATCTCTAAGAGAATAATCCACAATCAGAATACCAATTAAATCAAGTTCCTGAATCCATAAAGCTGAGACCTGGACTTCAGGAGAAAGGAAACATTATGCAAACTACCAGGTAAAATCTCTTGGCCAGCCCGTCCCCGTCTTTCGTGACTTGTACCTAGCCATGCTCATTTCTTTCCAACTTCTACATTATACTAGATTTTTATTTTTACTGTGGCATTTAGCAAGTCTTTAATAATACAGTGTGAGACAAGATGGAGACATAAGGGCTGCATAGTGTGGTTACTGTATTGAAAATCTTTAAAGGGAGAAAGCTCCATCCATGCAGTAGATATTTACTGAATTCCTATTTGTTGGCAGGCACAATAGATACAATGGTTCTGCCCTGTAAAGTTTGCAGACTAGCAGAGAGAAAGTTTAAACACATAATCAAGCTAATTTTAAAGTTCAACTCAGGAATGCTTTCTTTTGAAAAATGAGCCTTGTCTAAGACTGAAAGATGATTAAGAACTAAGCGATGCTTGGGGGAAGCTCGGATGGCTTAGCGGGTTAAGCACTCGCTTTGCAGCCCCAGAGACCAAGGATTGAATCCCAGCTCAGGCCCAGGAGGACCCACATGCTGCGCCCACCTGTGGAGTGAAACTATATGGAAAACTAATGCTGTCAACTATGGAGACTGCTCTGGGCACTCCCCCATCTGTCTCTCTCTGTCTGTCTTTCTCTCTGTCAAAAAAAAAACCAATAAAAATAAATCTTTAAAAAAAAAAAAGAACTAAGCGATGCTCAACAATAAAAAGACAAAAGACCTAATTAGAAAATGAGCAAAGGATCAGAATAAACATTTCTCCAAACGAAGATACACAAATAGCCAATAAACACGTGAAAAAGAGCTCAGCATCATTGTCATCAGGGTGATGCAAATTAAAGCCACAATGAACTGCCACCTCATACCCATTATGATAGTTATAATAAAAAGATGGACAATAACAAGCATCAGTTAGGATGCAGACAAACTGGAACTCTCATACCCTGCTGATGGGAATGTAAAATGATGCAGCTGCCTTTGAAAAACAATCTGGCAGTTGATGGTTAAACATGCTGTTACTATATGACTTAGTAATTCCACTCTCAAGGTATATCCCCAGGAGTACTGAAAACATACATTCACCCAAAAATTTGCACATGATGTTCACAGCAGCTTTATTCATAACAAGCCAAAAGTAGAAACAACCCAGATGTCCATCAGCTGATGAATGGGTAAATAAAATGTGGTGAATCCATACAATGGAATTTTATCCAGTCACAAAAAAGAATGAAGCACTGACATGTTCAGCAGCATGCATGAATCTTGAAAACTTGATTCTATGAGAAAGAAGGCCATGTAGACCACATGTTGTATGATTTCATGTATAGGAAATGTCCATAACAGGCTAACCTACAGAGACAGAAAGGAGATAAATGGTTACCAGGGACTAGAAAGAGGGAAGGATGGAAGTAACTGTTAATGGGTATAAGGTTTCTTTAGGGGTGATGAAAATGTTCCAAAATTGAATTGTACACTTTGGGTGGATAAATTATGGGGCATGTGAATATCTCAACAAAGTTGTTATAGCAGTGGTAGTAATAATAATAGTAGGGAATGCTGGGATGACTCAGCATGTTGAGCACTTGTTTTGCAGCCCTGGGTCAAAGGATCTTATCCTGGCTCCAGCCCTGGCCCTTGTGGACACACCTGCTGAACTCAGGTGTGCCCCCAGTTTGGTTCTCATTGGGGCAAACTTGTCATGTGGGATGTTCCCAGTTCAGCTCCTGCCCTGGGCATGCTTCCCATGTAGGAGGCCCCCAGCTCACAGGGGCGTGCCTCCCATGCAGAGGCCCCTGACCAGGTCCTTGCCTTATGCAGCCCTGTGCCCATCTGTGGAGTGAAACTTTATTGGAAAAAAACTAATGATGTACAACTATGGAGACTGCTCTGAGCCCTCCCACCTTCTCTCTCTCTCTCTCTCTCTCTCTCTCTCTCTCTGTAAAAAACAATAAAAAAAATAAATAAAAATTGTTGCATTCCCAGGCAGAGAAGAGTATGAAAAGGAAATGAAGGGAAAAAACTGATTGAACTGCAATGAGCAAGAGGAGAGTGGCATGAACTGAAGAAGTAGGCAAAGTCCCAGCCCTGCAGGCGCTTGTAGGACTTGAGCCTGAGATCAATGGACAGCCACAGGGAGAGCTACAGTGGGGACTTTGGTTGATGAGTTGTGTTGGTAAACCTGGTTAGCATTTTTTGCACACTTTGTGTCTTACAAAACAGCCCTTCAAAAATCCAAAGTGGGTAGGCAAGGGTGCATAACTGGTTTGTCGCTCCAAAGAACTAGGACCAATGAGAAAGAGGTGATTTGAGCTTATTTCAAAAAAACTTTCATCATAATCAGGGCTCTCCAATAACAGGACAGGTGAGACAGCTCCTGACACCCTGCAAAGATACAGTACCTTCATGGGACCTGCACAAAACTTAAGCACAGGTGAATTCTAAAACTGAAACCCATTCAATGACTATGATTCTATAAGGACAGCACTCCCTTCACTTCTCTCAAATTGCACATGAACCCCGTTCCTACTCGTTAACCAAAAAGGCTCTTCCCAGCTGCTAGATTTAAGCATTAGGTTTGGACTCATGGTCTTAAGAGTCCAAGATGTTCACTAAAATAATTACCAGTTGTCCTATTTTAGACACATTGGTGTACTACTAATGTAACTATCGAAATGCATAAATCCAGAAACCCCAGCATGGCTTCCTTTTCAATTCCCTGCTTGGTGCCAAAGAGAAGAGTTGCTGCAATGACTTCCTGCCCAGCTGAATACCCACCAGGTAACACGAACCTGGCAAGGGACCTAGACATAGCTACCCCTCTCTACCCCACCACCCCTCAAATACCCAGGAAGAGGAGTCCTAATTCACAGGGTTAAAAAGTATTTCCCAGAACTTTTTGTAAACCTGGGGAAGAGCAAAAACAGGGCAAACTTCAAAGGGAAAAGTTGTAGGACCAAAATAAGAGAAATGAGTTAAAGGACTCAGGGAAACTGGGCCTGCCACATCATCCTTCTGTTGGTTGCACATATACCCAGCAGATAGGTCAAATCAAAACTACACATTAAAAAGGATGCAACCCGGGGAAGCTGGGATGGCTCAGTGGGTTAAGTGCTCATTTTGCAGCCCTGGGGACCGAGGATCGAATTCTGGCCCCAACCCAGCCCATGTGGACCCATATGCTGAACTGGGGAGTGCCCCCAGTTCGGTTCTCACCGGGGCGAGACCCGGGCCCAGTTCCTGCCCTGTGCAGCCTCATGCCCACCTGTGGAATCAAACGATGTGGGAAAACCAATGATGTGCAACTATGGAGACTATTCTGCCCCCCCTTCTCTCTGTCTCTGTCTCTGTCTCTGTATCTCTCTCTCTCTCTCTGTCAAAAACAATAAAAAATAAATCTTTAAATAAATAAATAAACAAATAAATAAATAAAAGGATGCACCCTGAAAACAATTATGGCAGGTCCTCAAAATATTAAAAATAGAATTACCATATGATGCAGCACCATTTCTGGGTGTACATTCAAAAGAATTGAAAGCGGGGGCCTCTAACAGACACTTGTACACCTCTGTTCATAGCAGCCAAAAAGGTGGAAGCAACCAGTGTCCGTCAGCATATGAATGGTCCATCCACACAGTGGACCATTACTACACCTTAAAAAGGTAGGAAATCCTGACACAGGCTACATGGATGGACCTTGCAGATTATACTGAGTGGCCTAATCTAAATGACGAAAGGGCAGTGGGTACCAGGCAGGGAAGGGGGAGTTGTGGCTTAATGGGGACAGTTCCTATTTGGGAGGATGGAAAGTCAGAAAATGGATGGTGGCAGGTACTGGTACAAGTGTGACTGTGCTTAACGCCGCTGAACTGTGCATTTAAAAACGGTTCAAGTGGTGAACTGAACTTTATATTTTACAATTACAAAAAAAAAACAAAGAGCCATCGGCAGTATTAGATTCATGAGACCGTCAACAAATAGAGGCCACCGAATTCTTCAGATTTGGGGTATTCTTCACAACGCTGGGGGTACCTCTGGAGCTTCCCCACACCGCCCGCCCACCGCTTTCAACTGCGCGGACGCCGCTCTCTCATCCAATCAAAAGGTTCCAGACAGAGCCAACTGCAAAGCTCCTGTTTCCTTTTGTCCCGCCCTCCATGCTTCCTATTGGAGGGTTTCAAACCCCCGGGAGCCAATGAGAACGGGCGCGAGCGCGGCGTGAGTCCTCAGCTGCGGGCGCGGCCTTTGAAGGGCAACTGTCACGGAGGAGCCATCATGGTGCGGCCGGGGCTCACCGCCGCAGCCGGTGAGTGCGCGGGGACAGCGGTGCTGCGGCGGGCTGTCTCCGCGGAGGCTGCCGTCCTCCCTGGCTGTTTCATGTGTCCCCCCAGGCGTTTGCGGTTCCATAGAGATGTCCGGGCAGCAGGGAGGCCTAGGTCCCCGCAGGCACAGGTCCTGCAGCATCGTTGCTGGGAATGTCATTGACCCCTCGTTCGTTTTTCCAGGGTCGCGCGTCCAGGAGGAGCCAAGCGCCCCTCCTGCCCGGTGTGGCCCGAGCCCGCCCCGAGCATGCACGGCAGCCTGGGTGGCTCGGGCCTTCTCGCGGAGGGCGTGGTTCCCGGGTTCCTACCTCCCTGATGCGCCGGCGTTTGGACGGTGTCAGTGATGACACATGTTGACCTAGCATATCCTGGGCCCTTCACTTAACAACCCTTAAAGATGTGGGCACCTCTGCCCCCGTGTTATGGCCCCGCAGCAGCAGTTCTGCTAACGCGTTAGGCGTCCCAGAGCTGAGGTCCTCGGCTGCGTCTCAGGGCCCACTGTCCAGCGCGGCTCTGGCTCCCCGGCCGTGCATCGGAGCCAGGTGGCAACACAGCAGTGTTGTAGCCCCTTAATCTTTTTTTTTTTCTCCCCCATTGGGTTTTAGCCTTTTCCAACCACCTACTCTTTTCACTAAGTTCCTTCCCCTGAACTCCTCTATCATTCATTCTCTCTTTGACTCTCTTATGGCACCTAGATTTTGCCTTATGTTGTAATCATTGTTGTTTATCTCTGCTACTAGATTGAAACTTCTTGAAGACAGACATATTGACTTACACCCCATCACAGGTGCCTTGCGTAGAAAGTCACCAAATAGATGTTTGCCATGAACCCCCTAACCTGGCCTATTTTGTTCTTAGTTCCAAAGGACACCATATAAGGGCTTCTGAGCACAAATCACCATCCCTGTCAGAAAAAAAAGGAACAAAAAACAAGACCTACGGGCTCACCAGCTCAGAGAGGCCACTAACAAAATTTCTTCCTGCAAAAGCATAGAAATTCTATAGTATATGGAGAAAGTTGTAGCTGAGAATAGTGCCTGTGAGCAAGGGCTCAGGGTTCAGATAAACCTGATTCAAATCCTGGCTTTGCACAAAGTAGCTGCATAATCTCCAGCATATCATTTCTCCTTCTTAAATTTCAGGCTGTAAAATATCTCCTAGAATTGGTGTGCAAATCATGTATAAGTGTGAAGAACTTCTAGGACCTAGCATATACATGACATGGTTGGTGTTGCTATTAACTTGGAGGCATGGTATTTACAAAACCAGGATCATTACAGAAAGTGTCACCTTTTGGAATATAAATGACTAGTAAAAATCCTAAACTGAAGTGTTGTTTGTTGGCTTCCTGTTTTGCAGAGGAGCGACAGAGAAAGCTCCAGGAGTACCTGGCAGCCAAGGGGAAGCTGAAGTGCCAAGACAGCAAGTGAGTCTCTCCAATGATGCAGGTCTTGGTGCCCTGGCTGCTAATAGCAGTTTGAAGTTCTTTGAAGTGTAGCCCTTTGCTTGCATCTACTCTGACTACTTTGGGATCGTATAATGACTCAGGGAGGGCGTGTCAGGCATGACAAAAGCTCTGGGCAGTGTGTTGGCAAAGATTTGAGCATTACTGTGACAGTCTCCAAAGGAAGGAGGGGAGTCTCTACAGTATTACCTACATGCTGGAAGCTTTTCCTGTCCCTGCCTTTTTTCCTGGGACAGTAATTGTCATGAAGGCAGCATTTGGTCAAGGAGTTGAATGACCCTGGTTCAATCCTCCAGCCTGACAGTGCTCTTTGGTCCTCCTCTCGGCACTTGCTTGAGGTGGACATGATAGGACTGATGGGCCTTTATCGTTTGTCAGCATCTTGCCATCTTACTGTTACTATTTATCCTATTAGCATGGATCTGTTTTCTGCCCACTTGGGTTGCTAAACATTTTTTTTCAAAATGAGTTTTTACAAAGTTAGTTTCACCCTTTGTTTTCTGTTTACTTTAGGGTTTTACTCAAGTCTTTCCTGGATTAAATAAACCTAGTACATTTATTCAACAAATATTTATTAATACCTGTACTGTATCACTCTTTGTTTTGGAGACATGGAGCTTAGCAACACAGGGTGGTTGGTCCCAGCCCTCCCAGGGTGTACATTCAAGATGGGAAAAACAAACAGAAAGTCATGATCAAAGTCCCTACTAGTCTGAAGATTGTTTTTTATCCACAGAGATTAAATCCTTCTAAATTCTCTACTTCTCTATTCTTTTTGAATTTTCTGTCTCACTAGTTAGATTTCATATGTGCCTGTTTTATTATATCCCTTTTTCCCCCTAAAAATTTACTGAAGTTTCTTAAAACAAGAACTTTTTTAAAGAAGCAGTTAATTGTCTTATTTAGCATTGTATCGCCAGTGCCTGGCAAATTGCAACATTTGGGGGATGGTGTTGGAATGAATGAGACTGTGCAAACATGAAGAAAGGACATACCGTACATTTCATTAATATTATTAGAATGCTATGTTTATGTATAGAATGCCTGCGAGGATCAAAGGCAAATCGGGGAGAGCAGTGTGATCTCTGAAGAAGGGAGGAGACTATTGAATATAATTTTGAGTTATTTTACAGTATACAAAAGTCGTAATGATTTAAAATTCCATTTTAATCACTATACTTCCAAACTTTGCTGGTCCTTCTGTACTCAGAATTAATCTTATTTTGTCTTGTAGGCCTTATCTAAAAGCCAAGAGTCATTGTCTGAATCCTCCACCTTCTAAATCTGTAAGTAGAAATTAATTCTTTAAAAAATATCCATTTTGGGTGATTAGTAATAAAAATAATAAAGATGTTAGCAACCTAAAGAACATGTTTTACAAAGCTATTTCTCCTAAATGTAAGGACAGTTTGGTTTGGTAAGAGCCTTTTTTTTTTTTTTTAAGTATGGCATAGTAGAGTTCTAATTTGTTAACCCCCCCCAAAAAAAGTCCTCAGGAGCACTTTGGTTTCTTCATAGCTAACATATATTAAACACCTACTGTGTATCTACCCCTTTCTGACCTGCATTAACTTAGTCCTTACAGCCTTATGAGGTAAGTGCTATGAGTGGCCCCATTTTACAGATGAGGGAACTCAGTCACAGCATAGCTATTTGGTGACACAGCTGAGAGCCTGTGGTCTCAACCACTTTGGAATGCTGCCATGAAATTAAATGGCCCCATAGTGGCTGAAAGAGAACGCCTGTGTTGGCTCTCCCAAGGTTCTTCTCAGGAATATGCTTCTTCATTAGTTCCATTCAGCCAGAGTGTGGATAGGATGGTGAAGGGTTTCAGCATCCTTGAGGTCTAATGGAAGATTTGTTCAACCATAAAGAGTGATGAGGTATGTGTGTAGGAATAGGAGTCTGTGGGAACTTTCAGTACTTTTTACTCAATTTGGTTTTGAACCTAAAACTGCTCTCAAAATTAAAGTATTTTTAAAAGTAATGAGGCACTGACACACTATAACATGGGTGAATCTCAAAATCGTGATGCTATGTGACAGAAGCCAGACACAAAAGCCATATATTGTGATTCCATTCATTGGAATTGTCCAAAACAGGCAGCTCCATAATGACAAAGTAGTCTAGTGGTCACCAGGGACTGTGGGGTGAGGGAATAGGGAGTGACTACTAACGAGTAGGGGGTTTTCTTCTAGAGTGGTGGCAGTGCTCTGAAATTAGATGGTAGTGATGGCCATACAACCCTGTGACAGCCAAAACCCACTGAGTTGTTTGCTTTAAAGTTCACGGGATACAAGTTATAGCTCAGTTATTTTAAAAGTACAAAAAAGAACCACTAAGGAGCAGCACATGTTTGGAAACTTCCTTAGCCGCCTCCCGGCCTATGCAATAAGCAATCATGGAGAGATCAGAGTTGTATGTAACTGTTGGGGCTCAAGGAAGAGCCCAGCTACAGCCGCATGTGGGTCAGCACCTGTCTCTGCCCCCCGCCCCCCCCACACACACCACCATCCTCACCGTGCCACACTAGAGTGGGCACCGCCTTGCCCCCGATGCCAGGTGGCTCGGCTTCCACACTTCCTGTGCACACTCTGGACAGCATTACCAAATGCAACATGGACAGTGATAGTTCTCGCACTCCCTTATCATCAGCTCTAATGCCCCTCCCTGTTTTTCAAAATTCTCTGGAACCCGTCCTACCATCCTTCTTCACAATTAAATCACATGACAGAAACATTTACTTGCTAATAATAGGGAATCTAACCCTAAAACCCTTCCTGACTTCACAAATACTAACTCTTCTGAGAGCTCAGGTGCTTACAGGATGGTGGGGTGTGGGGAACGTTCCAAAGCCTCAGGACTCCCAGCATCAACCACTCTCCTTGCCACTGAGGAGACATGGGTTCTTAAGTGACACTATGACCTGTGCAAAGACAGTGTTATCTTTAAACAAATTAGTGCAGAAATACAGAGGACTAGAAGACCTGGGCAGCTCTGGCCCAAGCACACTGTGTGTCCTTCTGGCCCTGAGGTCTCCTCCCCAGGATGTCCCAGGACATCACGGTCATGCCCTTGTTCCATTGAGGCAGATTACTGCTCACACAGCCAGTTCTCTGTGTTTGCTGCATCACTGCTTGCTTCTGTCACCAGGAGATTCTGATTATTCCTGATAGGGACTCACCATGAAAATCTTCTGTTAGTGCCCCCTTTCTTTCTTTTCTAGGCATTCAACTTCCTTAAGTGAAGTTCCAAATAAAATAACTACTTTTTTAATTTTAAAAACAGCAAGCTATACTCATGAATTGACTTTTTTGATATTTCTGTCTTTTTAGACTATTAGACCCAAAAAGGATGTTACCAACCACATTGTTTTGCCTGTCAACGCTGCAAGACCCATCAGCATTCAGCTTCAACCCAAATCTGCCAATATCCTAGGATCCTACAAGCCAAAGTCGGAGCCACCAAAACTTCTGGGAAAAAGGCTAACATCAGGATGTGTTCCTTCCAACCCAAACTGTGAACCTCCCAGTGGAAGTCAGCAGCAGCGTGAAGCTGGCTCATCCACTGGAGAGCTGTCAGGGAAAACCATGGGGTCACTTAACATGCAGGAGCTGAAAGCTGCAGAGCAGCAGGTGACAGATGCAGGAAGTACTGCATGTGTGTACTCTATAGACAAGGCTCATGGTGGGGGTGAGGACTTGCATGGCTTTCCAAAGGACATGAACAAGGAGAACTCATCCCTCACTTTACCACACTCTGAGAAGAAGCCACAGCCTCAGTTCTGTGCCAGAAATGAGCCAGAGAATAGCTCGTACAACCACTCCAAAAGCAGTTTGGCTCCTAAACAGTCCTTGGGCAGAAGTTTATTGAATCGTGCTGTTCTGAAAGACAGAGCTAATGAACAACTTGTCGGAGAAACACAAGCCAGGATTCCACCCATGAAGTCACGGCAGCTCTCTAGAGGAGCAGGTCTTATAAGACCAGGAGAAAAAGCCCCAAAGACAGTTCCCTCGCTCTGTGTTCAAACCCTTAGTAGGACTCAAGCATCAAAGAAACCAGGGGTCAAGGATACAAAGGATATGAAAGTTAATAGGGGTAAATATGACAGGCTGGGTGGAGCTAAGTTACCATCACGCACTGTTAAAGAACAGAGAGTAGAGCACAGTAGACCCAGGACAGGCCCTGGCTTGCTGTGGGGGGTGCCTGACAGCAGGCATCTGAGCACTAAGCAAAACCGGAAGCCCCTTCAACCCCACTCAAGGTCTCAGGTGTCGTGTGTGCAGCAGAGATCCAACACTGTCAGCCAAAGGCCTGAGTCTGACCCTGCACTTGGCAGCTTTACTTCAGTCACTGCCAGGATCCGGAACATAAGAGCAAGTACAGCTGGTGGGAATGAACACAGGAGCTGTCAACAGAAAGCACGGACTCTGGACTGCAGGTTGAAAGGGGCTCTCCCCCAGAACCATTTTCTAAGTAAGACAGCTCCCAAAACCCAAGCTAGTGGTGCAGCCTTCCGTAGAAGACGAGTCCCAAATGGGACCCAAATGAACCCAGGTGCGAAGAGTAAGACCACAGCAGAGGATCGAAGGTACTTTGCTTTAATTCCAAAATTGTGCAGTTGAAGATAATTAGGCCAATTGACCGTTAAGAATAGCCAGGAAATAGGCCATAATTAATGGCTCCTAGGTCATTTTTAGCTGCAACCCTGAAAAAAGATCTGAAGCAAATCTATCAAATACTAAGGCTTGATCAAGCTGGGTGCTATAATTGTGTGTTTTAAGTTATTCTCTAACTCTCTATGTACTTGAAACAGCTGGTTGAGTAAGGAGCAGGGTTGCAGATGACCCTGCTGGGTGTGACAAGGAAAGTAGTGCTGGAAGTTGACCTTGACACATGCTTGAACTGAGCCCATGGACTGTTTACGTTCTGCACAGGCCCAGACAACCAGGCAATGTGGAGACCCCGGGAGAAGCACCCACAGGCTCCTGGTGGGCATGGGAAACAGATGCCAGAAAGGGGCATAGGTCAGAGTAAAGGCAGACGGCAGGAGCGGGTCTCCACATTACCCCCAGTGCCACTCTGCCCTCCTGAAGGTACAGGAAGTAGCACCTTAACTCAGGGATGTGATTGAGAGAGCTAACTGGGGCCAACAGTGGCATCTGGGCTGAGTAAATGACAGTGACAAAGGGCTAAAACTTCTGAGCAAAAAGAAAAAAATGAAAGACATGAGCTAGTGAATGAGGACCTAGACCAGATGACAGGTAGTAGGCCATAGACAGCAATGTGGAGTGCTTATCACGTGTGACCAGGGAAGCTGCTCGGGCACAGCGCCCACGGTGCCAGGCTCTGGGACAGCCAGGGTGTGCCTTCCTAGAGCTCGCATTCCAGTGGAGAAGACAGGAAATGAAAGTGTCAGTTAAATGACAGGATAGAATTTCCTTGTTAGGAAGGACTGAAGTCTGGCAATGCCAGACTGGGAGGCAGGGATGAGCTCAGGTCCAGAACCTGAAGGACCTAGAACTCCTAGAGGCTAGTGAGGAGAGGACAGGGGCAGCGAGCTTGGAGGGGTAGGCAGGACACCGGTCACAGGGTGCATTCCGTGAGGCCTCAAGCGAAAGCAAGGGCATGAGTTCGGGGCAGCTGCAGCTCATCGGGTACAAGGTGGCAGTAACATGGACAGGGATGGTGCCAGTGGAGATGAGAGCAGTACTGTTCATACAGTGGTGTGAGGATATCACCAGGAAAAGGGGAGTCCTGTTCAAGAAATCCCTTGGTTTAAGGCCCACACAAGATGAGGAAATGAAGCACTGCAGGACGGCTGTTTGGGAATAGAGCTGATGGTGTATATTAAGGGCTTTGTTTTGGACAGTATTGAAATGCCTCCATACATCAAATGGAAGATGTCGACCAGGCAGTGGGTTTTGCAGAGTCTGGGACACTAGGCGGAGGTCTGGGCTGCAGTCCATTTGTGAGTCAGCTTGCAGCCACCATTTAAAGAAGACAGCGGGCCTGCATTAGCACTCAGGTTTCATGTTTTGGTGCCTCCCCCGGCAGCTCAGAGGCAATAGTGGAGACTGAACACTTGGAGAGAGCCCTGCAGTGATTTATCTTGTTTAGGGAAGAAGGGGTCATGTGAGTCCAGCACAGGGCTAAGGAATGGAGTAAACTGGCTCACTTTAAGTGGCCAAGACCCTGTTAAGGGCAGAGGGCAGGCTTGGTTGGTCTGGTCAATGACAGAAAACTTATGATGAGAGAAGTGAGGTGCTGAGTTAGTGGCCTCAGAGATGGGGAGCAAGTGTCAGGGGTCGTTGCTCATCGTAGGGGAAATGAAAGTCCTCAGAGGAAAGAGTGAAAGATAACCCTGAAGTCACGGATTTGGAGACCACAATGCTGGCCACCTCTAGTCCTGCTGATCTCTCTGGCCTCTGCCTTGTAGAGGGGTCATCACTACTGCCATTATCCATCTGGATCGTTTTGATTCTGTTCTGACTTTGCACTTGAAGGTGTTCAGTGATAGTGGTCAATCAGTGCATGTTATATACTTGAGGCGCTTGACTATCAACAAGTCCTAAAACTATGCCTTCCTTTTAATTGCACTACAGGAAACAGCTGGAAGAATGGCAGAAATCTAAGGGGAAAATCTATAAACGGCCTCCTATGGAACTTAAAACAAAAAGAAAAATCATAGAGGAAATGAATATTTCATTCTGGAAGAGCATGGAAAAAGAAGAGGAAGAACGGAAAGCCCAACTTGAACTGTCCAGTAAAATTAACAGCACTCTGACGGAATGTCTGCAGCTCATCGAAGGGGTGAGTGAGGAGGGTGGTCTCCAACACTTTGACTCAGAAGCATGTTTCTTAAATATAGCAATGACCTCTGTCTAAGCAGAAATGTAGTTAGTCCTTCCAATATAAAAGCATAATGATAGTAGTAATAGTAATGACATGCACTTAAATAGCAGCCCTGTTACCCCCTATAACAATCATAATGACTGTTACTGTGCCTTCTACAAATGAAACAGGCACAGACTAGTTGGGAACCTAAGCTCAGCAGTCTGGCTCCATAGGGACCCAAAACATCTTCCTGGAAGCTGGGATGGCTCAGTGGGTTAAGCACTCTCTATGCAGCCCCAGAGTCCAAGGATCGAATCTCGGCCCCAGCCCATGAGAACCTATATGCTGAACTAGGGTGTGCCCCCAGCTCAGTTCTTGCCAGGGCCTATGCGGGAGGCTCCTGGCCCAGTTCCTGCCCCACGCAGCCCTGCGCCCACCTGTGGAGTGAAACTATATGGAAAACTAATGCTGTCAACTGTGGAGACTGCTCTGGGCCCTCCCCCTTCTCTCTGTCTCTCTCTGTCTCTCTGTCAAAATAATAAAAATAAATCTTTAAAAAAAAAAATCTTCCTTGGGTTAGGGCCCAAAGAAAATATTTGGCATTTGGACACATGAAATCAAAAGCAGTTCACATGAAGTTGGATGGCCCTAGATACTCTGGTTAGCTATAAATGGCATCTGAGTTGTATCTTGGATCCTGCAGATAAAGTAGGGGATGGGCAGAGGGCTTGACCCTTAGGGCAGTCCTTGAAGGAAGAATACATTAATAATAAATAACTGGTGGACTTCTGGACTAAGGTCCTTGCCTGACACAAGCCTAGTTCTGCCCTTTGGCTTCTGGTGTCAGATGTCAGCAAAAAAGGACACCTTCAGTTTAGGTCTACTCTGAGCAATTTTTCCACAAAATTCAGTTAAACAGTAACTGTTTCTTCTTTGTGAAATTAAACTTTTTTTGCACTTTCAATTTCATTGTATTAAAGGAAGTACATGAATACATTCTTACTGAAAACATTTCAAACAATATAGGTATAATAAATGACCAGCCCTCCACCTTCCCGCACATACACACACGCACGTGTGCACACACCTTATGCATCCAGGTGTCTCCCTGGAACTGCCACTATTGCTAATTATCCCTTCAGACAGTTTTTGTGCAGGTACATACAGTGTGGGTGCATAGAGGAATGAAGTATATTGTTTTGTGAGTTGCAGTTATTTTATTTCTGAATTTCATATGTTTTCTTTGGTTGTCTTTTCTTGTTTTCCTAATATCAGTATGATGCTTTGTCAAATGAGTTGGGTATTTTCCTTTTTTCCTATACTTTGAAAATAGTTGATCCAACATGGGAATTATTTTGATCTTCAAAGACTTGGTAAGAACTTGCTCATAAGTTCATGTGGGCTGTGGGAGATAATTTTGTGTATATCTTTTCCATTTTTTCCATGGATCACTGGTGTATTTAAGTTTTGCATTTCTTGGGCCAACTTTAGTAATTATCTTTTATTTAAACCAAACTTGCTAGAGATTTCTTATTTAATCTTTTTAAAAGGCTATCTTTTGGTTTTATTAATTTTTTTTCTCTTACATCAATGTCTGCATCTATTTTTGTTTATTTTTCTAGTTTCTTTATTAGGTTGTTTATATTAGTCTTTCTTGTTTTCTTTTTCCTTTCTTTCTTTATTTCTTTATTTTTTGACAGAGAGAGAGAGAGAGAGAGAGAGAGAGAGAGAGAGAGAGAGATACAGAGACAGAGAGAGAACTGAACGGGGGGAGCTCCCAGTTCAGCATATGGTTCCACCTGGGCCGGGGCCGGTATTCGATCCTCGGTCTCCATATTCGATCCTCGGTCCCCAGTGTTGCAAAGCAAGCGCTTAACCCACTAAGCCATCCCGGCTTCCCCTTGTTTTCTTAAAAATACATTTAACGCTATAGATTTGCCTCTGGATTTAGCTTTGGTCTTGCCCTTCGGGTTTGATGGATGATTGGGTTTTTTTTATTAGAGTCAAGTCAGAAAAACAGAAGCCACACCAGGTACCTCCATAGAAAGAACGTGGTGTGCAGAGTGGCATCAGTGTCCTGTGTGAATTCCTTAGAAGTAGGCCCTAAGAGGAGAATTTGTGCACGAGTAATTTACTAGGAAGAAGCTCCCAGAAAATGAAGGGGAGTAGGATGTGGGGCCAGCAAGGGTGTGTGTCCAGCATAGTCCACAAGGGCAACTGTGGCACAATCCAACATGGAGCTCTGGGGACAGTTGTTTCTGATCAAGGGGACAGAAAGCCCCAGGCACGTGTGACTGACACATGCATGGGCGTGCAGGCGCTGGGTGTTGGACACGACAACACTTTCTGTGCCTTTGTGCACAGAAATGATTAAGCAATCATGAGAAGGACATGGGTGCTGCACACAGGGCTGGCAGCAATAAGTGGGTCTGGGGGATAAGGAAAGGTTGGGGGCGTTGGACCTAGAAGCTAGGAAAGACAAACCCTGGTGGGAATGGGACTCGGACTCGAAGAAGTCATCCTGTTCTGCAGAGGCTGGTGCCAGAGCTGGAGCAAAGGGTGCTCCCACATGGGTGCTGGCAGCGTCTGTGGGTGCCAGGAAAACAGGGGAGGTGGGACCATTGCTGCGTAGTGAGGGGTCCCCTTGCCTCTAGCCCTGCTATCAGGGCAGAAGTGGTTTCCAGACTTCCAGCCAGGTTCAATGCAGACAGGAAATGGGCTTTGAGTGCTGAGTCTGTGGCTTAGTAACCAACATGTGTTCTCCTTGCTCATTTCTGAAGTTTGAGATTGCTATTTTTAGTGCTTCTTTAACCAAACCATTATCTTAGAAAAGTTTCCTTTAACTTCCAGATGTGTTGGTTTCTTTCTTTTTGGCTCTTTCAATTTTTAATTATATTGCATTGTGGTCAATTCATATAGTTGTATATATTCTGTTTCATGGAATTTGCTGAAATTTTCTTCTGGTCTTAATGTCTAATAGTCTTGGTGAATGTTCTAACAGTGTTTGAAAAGAATCTGTATTCCCTGTTGAATGGAAAATTCTGCATAGATATCCATTAGTATGGACTCAGAAAATTTAGATAGCACAATTATTTTCTGTTTATTTCATCTGTTGCTTTCCAAAAGAAATATGCCCAGGTCTCTGACTGGCACTGTGATTGATGGTCCTCTTTGCATTTCTGTCAACTTTCACATCCTATTGTATTAAATTAAATGTATTGGCGTGACACTGGTTAATAACATTATATATATTTCAGGTGTGCAGCTTTATAATGCAATATTGTTGTGTGCTCACTACCCAAAGCCTTGTCTCCTTCTGTCACCATGTGTTTCAATTCTCCTGTTAGGTACATAAACACTTGTGACTCCCTTGATTTCTTTTCTGTCTTATGTTAATCTTGTCATTACCTGCTTTTTGTTTTTGTTAGAATTTGTACAGTAAATCTTTTGCTATCCCTTTATTTCTAGTAGTCTGTCTCCTGAATATATACAGTTGAATTTTTTTTTAAGTTTTATTTATTTATTTATTTATTTATTTATTTATTTATTTATTTATTTATTGCCAGAGATAGAGATAGATACAGAGATAGAGACAGAGAGAGAACTGAACTGGGGGCACTCCCCAGTTCAGCATATGGTTCCGCACGGGCTGGGGCCAGGATTCGATCCTTGGTCCTTGGCGTTGCAAAGTGAGCGCTTAACCCACTGAGCCATCCCGGCTTCCCCTGGTTGAATTTTTTTAACCAGATCTAGAGTTCTCTGCTTTTAAAAAAAACAACTGTAGCCCATACACATTTATTATAATTACTCATATTTTTTAATTTGCCAGGGTTTGTCTCTCCTGCCATTTTATTTTGTAATTCTATTTACATGAATTCATTTTTGGTTTATTTTTTTCTTATTTCTATATTTGATCCAATTTACTTTATCCCACAAAGAAAACATGTAAGTTGGAATCACAAAAGAAAGCAGTAGGTGTAAGTTCAAACATGGTGTACAAATTACGTTTCATCTTCTCCTTGTAGTTACTTTTGTTTCAGGTCTTCCATTTGAATGCTAAAATTTATTTACTGGTAACTTCATGGTTTCTGTGAATTTCTTATGCTTATGAAAATGTCATTACTTTACCCGCATGCTGGAGTCATAGTTTAGCTAGGGGAAATTGCTAAATTCACACTGTTTTCCTTGGAAATTTTGAATTTACTGTTTCATCTTATTTCTTGCATTTGGAGCTGCTGATTTATTGATGTCATCTCCTCCTCACTCCTGTATGGTAATCCTTTTTCTAGAGCAGTTCAGATGTTCTTATTATCCTTGGTTTTCTAGGTATGGTTTTCTAAGTAAAAACCTTTCAATCTGAACACTTGTTTCTTTGTTCAGTTCTTGGAAATTTTCTCCTACAACTGCTTTAAGTGTGTGTTCAGCTTTGTTCTCTCTGTTGTTCACTTCTAGACATTGTCATGGATGACAGCGGTATTGCTAAGTACTAGACATGTCCTCCAGAACCCTTAACATTTCTTGCACAGTCTTCATCTCTTTGTCCTAATGCCCTGCATTCTGGGAGAATCCCACAGCTGGATATTCAGGTCACTGTTTACTCTCCATCATCCAAGCCAAGGTTGTACCCTGTGTTGTCCCTCTTCAAGGTGACCATTCTGGTTTCATGGCCACAACATTCTCTTCTCACTCTAAAACTCACTCCTCTGTGCCCCCTCAGCTATCTGCTACAGTGTTTATCATCCTGGCTGGTGAGTCGTATACCTCCCTCATGCAGTGCTGGTCTTTCTTGACTTTGAGCTGACCTGTGTCCCCAGCTGGCGAGGACCAGGAGGTGCTGTGAGGCTGAGTGTGCCAGTACCTGGCCCAGGTTCCTCCTGGTCCATTTCCCTGCCCTGCACTAGGTACAAACCAGGCGGTCACCAAACTAGTGAAGCCACTCTTAAGGTCATTTTTGTGGGATTTAACCTCGTTCATACACACCAGCACAGACCCCTACACACATGCACACACACACGCATCACCCTGGCATACCTTTGCCATCCTTCATGCGTCCATTAGTCGTGGGAATTCTGGTCACTATCTATTGCTCACACTTTTGCAAATGTTGATTACTCTGGGGTTGGTCAGTTTGAGTTTTGCACCACATAAAAATGAAGGACATATTGCTTCCTTCATCTGTGGCAAACATTCTATCTGTAACTCAAATTTAATGATCAGTGTCAAAACTCATTGAAATATACTATTTAAATGGATGCATTTTATTATATAGAAACTGTACCTCACTAAAATTGAACTTTTTTTTAAGTTTAAAATTATTACTGGGGGAAAAAGTAGTAATAATTACTGAGAGGATGCTGGGATAGTTCGGGTTGAACGCTTGCCTTGCAATCATGAGGTCCAGGGTTCAATTACCAGCCCTGGCCTGTGCAAACCGATATGCTGAACTGCAGCACAACTAGTAACCTCCAAGATGGCTTAGCAACAAAGGTACTCGCCTCCCATGCAGGAAGCCCCCGGTTTGATTCTCACCCCACATGGCCTCATGTCCACCTATGTGGAATGAAACCATGTTAACAACTACGGAGACTGCTCTGGGCCCTCCTGCCCTCCTCTCTCTTTCTCTCACCTTCTCTCAAACAATAAAATAAGTCTTAAAAATTGCTAATCAGACTGATTTCTGCATACATTCTGTGAAGAAAAACAGGATACTTGAGTAACAGTAAGATGGTAATAATTTCCTCTGGGTATTTTTTTCAGGGCATACTTTCTGATGAAGTATTTACCATCTTATCCAGTATTCCTGAGGCTGAAAAATTTGCTAAATTCTGGATATGCAAAGCAAAGTTCTTGGCAAATAAAGGCACCTTTGATGCTATTGGTCTATACGAAGAGGCCATAAGAAGTGGGGCAACAGTGAGTACAAAAATTCTGTGATGTGAGTTCTGCTTTTGCAATACAGCGATTGTATAATGTAACTTCTATTTCTTAAAGTTATATATACAGAATGTGAGTATAATATGTCCTTTATGAACATTTTCATTAAAAGATTTATGCCATAGGACATACTTACATGTAATCAATAGAATCACTTATTCAGTGACTGTCTCACTTAATACTCATTGTAGAAATATGCACTTATGGAAAGTAATTGTGTAGAAAATTATGACATCAGTATCCAATACTTATCAAGTCATAGCTCAGCATAAAGAGCCTAAAAATACATTAAACCCAACATATCAGTGTAAGGTTTACCCAAGAAAGAACACACCAATTGTTCTGGTTTAGAGAGCGAGTTTACTAGAAATGGCCAAAAACGGCCGGGCTGACTCTGAGAGATGGAAAGATGGCGTCGGCAACTAGCTGCTAAAGTGGTCGGGGTCGTATAGGGTGCATGTCAGGAAGTTGCAGCGCTGGTGCTAGCCATGGGAAACCTTTGCAGGTTTTTTCTTTTTTCCCCAGCTTGGAGGCTGCCAGGAACTGACTCAGTCTTTGTTCAAACAGATGTCAGGGATCACTGTCCTCTGCGGCCTTGCGTGGGGCCTTGCAGCTCGTGCTAACCTGTGTTCAGTACTTTTCCATCTGAAAACATCCCACCAGGCCTAACAACCAGTATCCATAAATACCTTTTAATCTTAAAACCTAGTAAAACTACTATCTCTGTATAATATTTTTAGCAAAGACTGAATCAAACAGTTTTATAGCTCTTTTCATTTAAATGTCACTTTCCAGTTCATCATATATTCTACAGTACCTCTTTCATATGTTTCAAAATCAGAGCTGCACATGCACATAGTTTAAACAAATAGTTCGATAAGGGTCTTTCAACAAGGCCTCTGCTCTCCTTGCCTCCCCTGCCCCACTCCCCAGAACAGGCAGATTGTTTTTATGTTTACCTCTGTAGTTTCAGATAATGTGTTCATATTGCTGTTTCTTGATTTTTCACTTTTAGACATAATTTGTGGATTTCCAACTAAGCAGGATGAGGACTTAATGTCCTTTACACATACCTGCACAGACCCCGACATGCACATACACAGACATGTACACACAGACACACACGCCTCGCCTACCTATGCCGTCCTTCATGCTCCATTAGTCGTGTGGAAATTCTGGTCACTATTCAGTGCGCATGTTGTTGTTGTGAATGTGTAAGAAATGCATGTGTAGGTAGAGCCGTGAGGGACACACTATGATGACTTTGCCTTTGAAGCACAACTCTCCACTTTTCCTGAAATTATCTTGTTTTTCCTTTGCTTAGTTTTCTGATATATAGTAAGTCTCAAACTATTCTCCAATTGTCTAAATTTCTCTGTACTTTCAGAGCAGCAGACATTGGACGGGTTTACTTTTCTCCGAGGCCTTTGTCCCATATCCTTCTGACCTTCCCCAGTTTCACAGGCTGGCCTCGTCACAGTCCTCATGGGCTGTCTGGGAGCACCCGCCGTCACCCTCAGACCCCCGTGACATGTCCCATCTATCCATCTCAGTTCCCAGAGCCCATGTCAGGTTTCCTTCTTCCTGTATTGTCTGTTTCTTCACACTCAGGTGCTCGTGAAACTGGGCCATTTGCATATAGAAGAAGCAGGTTTGATAAAGCTTATTGAAAGATCTGAACACCTGGGTGGGGCTTTGCCATAGGCGATCTCCTGCATCAGCTGTGAGGACCCTCAGTGTCAGCATCTTCAGGTCCTTCCTAGAGACAGGAGCAGGGCACCAGTGTTGTGGGAGATGAGAGCAGGACCCTCAGCCTTCAGCAGGGCACCTTATCCCATCTTTTCAGCAGACACCCCCATCCTCAGTCCTGCATGACGGCCCCAGAGACCTGGAGAAGGCAGCCCAGTGTCCTTTCGGGGGTAGGGCACAGTCACCAGCCTGCCTGTTGCTCAGGACACAGGGTGGACTTTGAGGCCAGCCTGTCCTCTGAACAGATGCTCTGGGGTCCCTGATCCTGCCCCCGTCTGGGTGCCCTGGGGGTGGGGTCAGGCCATTTCTGGGCACACAGCCAGCTTCAGAGTCGGCTCTTCTAACTCTTCCCAGTTGGCTAGCTTTTCCTTCTGCATTCCAGCTTCCAAAGCCTGTTACTATTTCTTCTCTCTTGTTTTCTGTGGTTATTGCCTCCTTTTACTCCCCTTTTTATCACTGCAGTGAAGTTTTAAGAGAGATTAGAAATAAATGTGTTTCCAATCCATCATCTTTAACTAGAAGCCTAGTAAGACACCTGATGAATGCCTTATACAAGGACTGTCTGGAAAAAATCCAGCCATTGTCAATATAACAAGAACGGTTTCATGGCTGGATGCTTTTCGGACAGCCCTCATAATTCAAGTTCTTTGCAATGTGTTCTGTATATTTCTTCCCATTTTCTTAAGCTTAAAGCATTTTAGATTTTATAAAAATGTATGGCTAGCTTTGCTTTTATACTCTGTTTTGTACCTATTATTTATTTGATAGATCCCAGGTTAGATGACAAGCCTTCAGGTTCAGCGCTGTCCCGCAGCTCATTTGCAGTGTCCTGCCTCAGGGCCTGGCCTCCTACCTTGGAAAAGGAAGCTACTCTCAGCCACTTTCCTAGAAAAGTACTTTTAAGTTAGATTGCCAAATAAAAAGACGAAAGGGAGGGCTGGGAGAAAATTGCCCAAAATGCTAACTAAAAGTTGCATTTCAGCGATGGGATTATGGGTGATTTCCATTTATGTTTGACCTATTCAATTATCTGTGATGAGGTATATGACTTTTATGGTAAAAAACAAAATTAAACTGAGACAATCCTAAAAATGTATGTCGCAGTTTATTTAGTTGAAGATGCCAGCATTTAACCAACATTTTATTTGTTCTTTCATTTTTCCCGTGAAGCTATAAATCTGAAATGTTTCAAATATGATTTATAGTTAGACAAGAGCTAAAAAGGAAAATACTTTATTATAAAAAGAAGTTCATTTGCTGTTACAGTTTCATGTTTATAATACTGTTGTTTTTTTTGTATTTCTAATATTGTTTGTGTCTCTTCTTCCTTCCTGCCAGCCAATACAAGAGTTGCGGGAAGTTATTCTTAATATCTTGCAAAACCCAAAGAGAACCACAGACGGTACTGCTATTTTGTACTTAAATAGCTCACTGTAGCCATAAAGTAAAAGTCACCAGGGGTCACATAGGAAAAAGGGGAGGAATCTGGGCCTAAGTCACGTGCTTCATCATGACAAACCCACCACACTTTCATATCCACACACACACTCCCCCTTGAAAGCCAGTCACAGGACCCTGCTCTTGGTTCATCATTCCTGTGGTTGGTCAGAGGACCCTCCTGTGACAGATACATGCAGACACAGCCAGTAGAACATTGTAATTACTGAAAATGGACAGAAAACAGGCTACCTTCAGAAGATAAATGAATTGGGTTTTTTTACTTTAGAAGGTGACAAGTCTTTTTCCTTTAAGAGTAGATTTCACTTTGGGGAATTGGACATTCCCCAAAGCTGTCGTGTAATGACAGCTGCTAACAGATCACTTGTGGGAATAAGGTCAGAGTAGACCTGCTCAGTGGCTCTCCCTGGCAGTGATGCTACAGTTCAGATGTTTGTTTATAATACATGGCGGTGTTCTTCAAAGAGGTGAAAAGAGGAGGCAGGAATCCATACCTTGTTGCTGTTTACCCCACTGACCTCTCTCAGGGTCTGAGCCTCCAGCCACAGTATCTGCCTGTCACAGTCGAATTTCCTTCTTTCATTTTGGTTGTTGTGTTTCAACTGTCAGGCAAGTTGTGTTAACTCAAGACCTTTTTCACCCACTGTCCAAGGCCACAGCCATATGGTTGTCCCTAGGTCAGGAGGGGATTGGGTCAAGTGAGTTAACCCTAGTGGACCAAGAAAATTGAGGCTGGTGTGGTGTAAGGGTAAAAGGCCAGCAATTAGTGCCCAAGAAAGCTGTCAAGGCTGAATAAGAGATTGGGGCCATGTGCAGAGGGCTGAAAGGGTATCAAGGACCCATCCCCAAGTGGCAAGGAGGCCAGAGGCGGGCTGGGGGCTGGGCAAGAGCACTGCTCCAGCTCAACAGCAAAACTGGTGGTAAATCCCACTTCAAAGCACTTTCTCTTCACTTAGTATCTGGGGCCCATGGGCATCATTGGGTGTCATTGTACATGGTACAGCTGTTCATTTGATTGGTTTTAGCTTGAGTACTAAAGCTCTGAGTCTTGCTTTCCTTGACCTCACACAGGAACTACCTCTGAGGCTTTGGCTACTGAACCTAATGCAACGTCAATACAAGAGCTGGCCAGGGAAGTGGAAGCAGGGAAGTCCTGTCTTTCTCCTAAAGAGGGGGAGCAAGCTCCAGCAACACCCCAAATACCCAAGGCACAGCAGGAAGGTCATCCTGGTGTCAAATTACAGGTGGCCCCCATCCCCAGGTAAGCAGACCCTCAGGCAGGCTTTGTGTCCACTGGTCCTGTTCCTCCCGCACTGACCCCAGAACCAGCAATGCGGGCAGCCTCCTGCCTGCCGAGGAGTAGCTGGTCTGCCCCAGCCTGGCCTGAGGGGAGGTGCTGAGGTGAGGGAGGGCAGGAACCATGCGCAGGAGGCCTGTGCCCTTCCCTGCACGAGCGCTGCCCCTCCCACAGCCCCATCCTCCCTCCTCACCCTCACGTGCCCTGCCCCTGCACACTCACCTTCCTTCCCCACAGGCCTGGCACAGATGTGGGGGTGCAGGCATGAGCAGCCCTGTCAGGATAGGGAGGGCAGTTGAGTACATCCTGGTTACAGAGCACTCATGACATCAGTTGACATTTTAAAAGCGTAAGTTTAAGGCAGAATTAAGGGATTGTGTCAGGGTATTGGTGTCATTTTCTAAAGCACTGATGTGACCAAGGGGACTTCCAAGCAAGGACCACCGCCGTGTACTTTAGTCCCTGGAAGCACGGCAGCCTGTCTAATGCTAGGCTCCTGTCAGCTGTGCCGAGTCCCCTCTGCACGCAGCCTGTGGGGCGTGGGGCAGACTGGCCACTGGCTCAGGCCGGTGTGGTCGCTGGTCCCACGAGTGCACATCAGTCACACCGGGAGCGGCCTCCACAGCCTGTCCTCCAGGCCACTGAGTTCACAAGGAAGATGCCCAGTTTTTTCTAGTCCTGGCTTCCGGTTTGGTTCATCACCTAAAAGTATGGTTTTTTGAATAATTTGCTGTCAAAGCTGGAAAGACTCTTAGCTTTCATTCGCCCAACCCCATCTGGTGTTAGGCCCAATTTCCTCAGAAGCTGTCCACGCTTTTGAAAGCTTGTGAGATAGACAAGCACTGCCAGGTGGTTGATTTCATAAAGCCACACTTCACACTTTGTTCAGTGGCTCCCTCCGCTTACACCATCTGAGAGCAGATGGACACCCCGCTCCTTTGACAGCCAGGCCACCTCAGGACGGGAGTGCCCACCCGTGTGGAACGTCTGTTGTGCTTTACTACCGAGGGAGGCTGTCAGAGGAGCCAGGGTTCTGAGTGGGCCTCTCACTGTCCCAGGGTGAGCGGGATTCCTGACATGCAGGACCTGAGGCTGGTCACCCCCGTGCGGCGTTCGACGAGGATTGAGCGAGCCGCGTCCCGCCACCCGGAGCTGCTGCGGGAGCACGACATGGTGGTGGCTTCCCTCGCAGAGCTCCTGGAAGTGCAGGACGTGGACGGCTTCGTGTTCCGCAGAAACGAGGCTCTGCCCCTCACCTTAGGGTTCCAAGTCCTCGAGTCGTAACTTCTGATGCTTTTTGTCAAGAAGGTGGTTTAGCTTCCATGGGACAAGACGTGCCCTCGTCCAGCCTGGGACGCATCATGAGCTCGTGGATGCAGACTGCTCTCAGGACTTGGGAAGTCACTCGCTGGGCTCCTGCTCAGGGCTGTGCCCTCAGGAAGGCCTCCAACCTATTTGTTCAAGGCTGTGATTTACCCACGAGCGTGTAGGGGTCGGGCGTTGGGGCCCCAGTACCATAGACCTTCCTTCCTGCATCCCCTTAGTGGACAGAAGTCCTCCAGGTGTGGTGGGCCTGTGCTTAGAGCATAGGGGACACACCAGGCCATTAGTCCCAAGTCCCCTCACTCTACAGATGAGTTTGCATCACTGTGCCTTTGCTCAAAGATCACAGGTGACTGACACGTGACCCTTGACTTATGTCACCATGTCCTTGTGGTGAGAGACAACTCGCCCTTCCTGTGCCAAGTCTCAAATGAAACGCAACCCTGAATGGGTCTGGAGCATCTAGCTTCTTGCCAGATCTTGCATTTGTTATCAGAAGTGCTTCAAATAGAAACAAGGGGGCAGGCGGGGGCCGGCGGCGGCTGCTCCACTTCAGCTCTTCCCCGGGCCCCAGGCCCGAGTAGGCTGTGCAAGCCCCACACTCCAGGCCGCCTTCTCTTTGCTCAGGCGCTGCTCTCAGGACGGTAAGATCAGAATCATTATTAATGTGCAGACACCATAGTCAACATAGTGGACACTTTCGCTTTCTTAATATTTAAGTATTTACAAAAAAAAACAAAACATTAAATTGTGTTTATTCCTGCTTATCCATTTATCTTAATTATTAAACAGCAATAATGACTTGACCTGGAGAATTAAGGGTTTGTCTGGGGACACACCCACAGGCTACCCCAGGGGCCACAGGGGCCACCGTCACTGGAAGATCATCTTGACCAGGGTCTAACCGTCAGCCTCACCACTGAGAACCGGGCTTTGTCACTGAGAGAAGTAAACTGTCTCTGGGTCGGGTTTGTACTTGTAATGATGAGGTTTGTGAAGCAGCTGTACAATTATGATGGGAACAGACCAACTTTCAATAAGTAGGTTAGGTGGTCACCACAACCAAAATGCAGGAGTCTGCAGGGCCAGCCCTTTCCTCCCCTTAGACTCACTTTACCTGTGACACCGCCAAATGCCCAGAGATGACAAAAATCTGGAAAAGGGAGTTAGAGAAATAATTCAAGATCAGTGGTGGCTGGAACAGGCCCTTTGTGTTAGGATCGGCCTCCCCAAAGTCCTGTCACTCACAAGGTCTGCTCACCCTTAACCACAAGGTCACCACCCAAGGTGCTGCCATCCCCCCTTCTCTCTCCTGACTGCTCAGGATGGGATCCAGCTGCCATGATGAGCCCCCAAGGGAGGTGTGCTCCTGGTGCACAGTGCAGGTGAGGCCGCCCAGAGCTCATGCGCCCAGCTCCAGCCAGGGCAGAGGGGTGAAGTGGGGGGCACTGCCTTCCTTTTGAGGCCACGCACCCACTCATCTTCACAGGCCCACTCAACAGTCCTCCCAGAGCTGGGGTGTAACCGTCAGTGTCCTCCACAGCCTCAGGGAAACTGGGTAGAGAGGTGACCTCAGGTTTAAAAAGCTGCAGCAAATGGACAGCCCCAGGAGAATACCTCCCACCCTGCCCAGACCCACAAGACGGTCCGGCCCAGAGCTTAACAGCCTTTCCCCACCCGCTCCTGCCCCACCCTGTCCCCTGCAGTCCCCAAGCCCGCCCAGGGCACCAGGTGCCAGAATACCATGGTGAGCTAAAAAATGACCTGACCCGTGAAGCAAGTATCTAGTGGGGACACATTTAAAGAATCACAAATGTCAAAGTGTGATAATCCTGAGGAAGGTTCATGGGAGAGGGTAGAAGGGGACCAATGCTGGCAGGGGGTGGGGCCTGAGGAAGAGCCGGTTTAAAGAGAGGCACCTGCCCTCCCCCACCCTCACTCCTTTCTGGGAGCCCGTCAGGCTTTATCCCACGGCCCATTCTTTCACCTCTACCCCAGGAGGGATGTCTAAGGGTTGTTGTTTTGCTACTGTACATATTTCAGCACCTTTCCAGAAAAGTGGGCCCATGGTCTGAGCGTTTTCCTGCTACAATGCCGTCCTCTTAGGAATCCGGTGTTTGGACACAGGCCCGGGTCCTGGTTCTTGCCCAACAGCCAGCCCTGCAGACTCGGCCCAAAGCCAGCCCAGGAAGAAGGAAAGGCCTTAGCAGTGCCAGCCCTAAATGCTCTTCAGGTGACATGAGATGACTGTGCCCTTGGAGCACCACTTGTTGTCCCTAGTTTATCCACAGAAAATGTAACCAGTGAGCCATCTCACAGTTCTTCAAAGCTGGCTTTGTCATTTCACATGAGATACACTCACTCAAAGCCTCCATATAATACCAGGTGATACCACTGACAAGTGACAAACACTAGAACAAGGACGGGCCAGGGCTTAATATAATACCACAGAGCAGCTCCTACTGAAGTAACAGCCATGTTTTTTTTAAGATTTACTTTTTTGTTTTGACAGAGAGAGGGACAGAGACAGAGAGAAGGGGGAGGGCCCAGAGCAGTCTCCATAGTTGTACGTAATCAGTTTTCAACATGGTTTCGTTCCACACAGGTGGGCAGGGGCCGTGCAGGGCAGGAACTGGGCTGGGGGCCTCCCACATGGGAAGCACACCCCAGTTCAGCATATGGGTCCACATGGGCCACGGCCAGGACCAGGAATTGGTCCCCAGTCCCCAGGGCTGCAAGGCAAGCCAGCGCTTAGCCTGCTAAGCCATCCCAGCTTCCCCAGCAGTCACATTTTAAATCACGAGGTTCACTTACATGTTTTAACCATCAAGTTCTAAGATATCTGGGCTGTTGTATTTACTATCATCCTAGTGACCTGGAATGGGGTCACCTGCAGCTAACCAGGCATCACTGGTATCACAAGTGTATACAGAAATACTATTTTATAAACGAAATGTGCAGAACTAAAATTGTGAAATGCAGCTCAGAACTTGTGACATTTTCAAATGGCTCAAAGGCTGGTGGACACTGCCCCCCCACCCCCTTCCCATCCCAAGCAGTCCTCCTGTCCTAAGCCCCCTGCCCTCAGCTCATCAGGAACAACGCTGGTCAAGGAACCTTCCTAGAGCTCACACTGTGACAGCTAGCCAGGGATGACAGGATAGCAAATGCCCTGGTCCCCAGAGAACCCGCAGCTCTGCTGGCTGGGATGGAGAGGACCCCAGTAGACACTAAGTCTGGAGCTACCTGCTAAGGGGAAGCCACCTTACAGAGGGTCCTGTGAACCTGGAGCCCTGGGAATGCGGCATAGCAACAGGAGCCAAAGGCAGGGCTGAGGCTCAGCCGCTCAGAACAGCAATCGCAGCTCACAGGGGCTCGGGCAGCACAAGGCACACAGGGTGGAAGCAGGAGCCCGCTGTCGTGCTGCAGCATCCCCAGAGCAGGACAGGCTTGTCACACGGGTCAGCCAGGAGGGCTTGAGGGTGACCGGGGCCAGCAGGACCCGGGGCTCTGGGCTTACAGCCTCGGTTCTTGGCCCTGTTGGCCCCCACTTCAAAAATGTCATTTCCCCTTTTTTACTGAAATTCATAGATAATATGATTATTGTCTATAATTTAAAATATCAATATAATATCCTAACTATGAGTATAACACTGGTCAAATAAAAAGAAAAGCAATTTATAATAAAATAAAATACATTTTCACAAAAAATTCTCAGGAATGACCCCACTTGAAGACAAAGAAGCTCCCACAAATCTCCAAAAAGCTCTTCCACTGGGAACCCCCATTCCAGCCCTCTCTGGCCCCCAGTGGCTGAGCCCCTGGGCCACAGCTAGACAGCCTCTCCCAGCTCTGCTGTGCAGAAAACCCAGCTGCCAGCCCTGGCTGCAGGCAGGAGACAGGAGGCGGGGTCCACACGGGCCATTCTTGCTCACAGCTGCTCCAATGGGACATCTGTGGGGACAGATGGAGGTGGAGAAGCGACATGAGTAAGGCCTCCTGGGGGTCCTCACTTATGTACCCCCACACTGCAGCCTCGCCCCAGCAATGCCAGCGCCCAGAGAAGGAGGTTTTGGTAGATGGAGGCTGAGTCAAGGTCGGCTCTCTAACCAGCCAGCCTTAGCCCAGCGTGCTTCCCTCCCCTGCCTGCTAGCTCCCTCAACAGTGAGGTCTGACAGCGCTGACGACAGTGCCGGCCACGGGCTGTGCCCTCAGGAATTCTCCAGCCCTGCTCGTCTGAAAGCCCAGAGATAGATGAGGCTGCACGGGGACAGCTCAGCCCCCAGCGTGTGGCAGTGTGGTTCGGGGGACACAGTAAGTCCTGACAGGTCAACAGCACTGAGTCCAAACCCTGGCTGCTGTCCACTAGCAGCAGCACCGCGAGCCATGCAGACCCTCAGTGCTCCCTTCTCTCAGGTGGTGAATGAGCAGAAAGGTCACCGTGAGCACTGAGAATGAAGCCCAGAGCCCAGGCAGGAAGCACAGGTGACAGCCACCTTCTTCAGACTTCTGGATCCCTGAGGGGCTCTGCGGCCAGGTGCATCTCGTAAAATGGGCACGGTGACAATCACCTGGAAGAAATGAGATGTCCGCTCAGGTGGGCTTCGCACTGGCCACCCCCTGCTCCTAACCCAGGGGCGCGTCCAGGTCTCCAGAGGAAGGCCTGCTGCAGCGGTCACCCTTCGCAGTCCTCGTGTGTGGGCTGAGGGTAGAGGGACCATGGCCTTCCTCGTCACACGTGCCATCACTTCCTACTATGGAAGTAAGGAGATGACATTTGTTTTAAGGCAGGGGTGAGGCTGGTTGAGGAACCATCCTGTGCATAAACCCCTCCCCCTGCCCCAGGGCACTTCATGCTGCCCAGTTACCTGCATGGAGCGCTGGGGACCTGGGGTGCAGGCTCAGACAGCTGAGGGGGGTGGACTGCAAGCAGTCGAGGCAGGTGGCCATGGAGGTGGCATGGCCGTTCGGCTGCTGCTGGAGAAGAGGGTGCAGTGGTTCTGTGGCACAGGTTCTGCTCAGCGATGCTGGCAGAGGGCGGAACACAGAGAAGCCGGAGCCCATCCCACTGGGACCTGCGTCTCCCATGGGCAAACCCACCTGCTGGGCCCAGGGCCTGTGTCCTGGGCCTGTCACTGGGGAACACTGAGGCTTTGTCCACCGTGGGGGGCAGCTGCGTCCTCAGCCCAGAGGCTAGCACAGTGCTCTGCCTGCCATCCCCACATTCCTACGGTTACCTGCCTGGCTCTGGGGAACAGCTGCCGTAAGGTGCCTCCTGACGTCCCCACAGGGGGCATGCTCAGGCCCACAGCCAGCCCCACTCCTGCCCTCGGCAGCCCGTCACCAGGCCCTGCTTTTACAGTCCACAGACCTGGTACCACCTGGACTCCCAGAGTGCCCAGGAGCCTGCCGTTCCCTCTGAACCTCAGCTCCCTCATCTATAAAACAAAGGTGACAAGCCTGCCCCCCCCCCCGCCCGGGGCTGTGGGAGGGTCACATAGCACATGGTGCTTTATGCCCTTCACTGCTGGCTCCAGCTGGCCCGGGACACCACATGGCCTGAGCCCCTTTGCCGCAGCGGAGACTGGCCCAGCTGTGGTGGATGGTCCGCAAGCCCCAGGGGCTGTCCTTCTGCCTTGGTCTCCCCGGACCCATCAACCAAGGCTGTGCCTCACCCCAGACGCTGATCGGAGCTGCCCATCCTTCACTCAAGGATCCAAGTGGGCAGGCAGACGCTTAAAGAGAGGTAACGGAGGCTGTTGGGAGACAATGCCACACCACAGATGAGCCCACCACACAGCACGCTGCTGGCATGTGGCGCATGGGCCAGCAGAGGGCGCTGCTGACATGGACGCGGAGCTCAGCAGCGACTGAGTCAGACGACTGTGCTCTGGTGGGAGGCGCCCGCCCCAGTCCGGCGGGCCTGTGCTGCCTGGGCACCTGCTCTGACCCCATGTCCCACTTGGCGGAGCTGATGACTTGCAGCACACAGCCGCTCCCAGCCGTGTGACCCGGGAGGACCTCTCTGGTCCCCGTGGGCCGCAGCTCTGCCAGGTGCCAGCCCAGCTTCTCCAGCTCCTCCATCAGCTCTGCAAACGGGAAAGATGAGTGCTAGCCCCAGGCCCAGCTGTGATGAGGCTGAGAGGTCTCCAGGGGCCTACGTGCCCAGCACTGTGCTTGAGGTCCCTGACCCAGTTCTCACATCCATGACACTCCACTCACAGCTGCACAGGCCCCTGCACAGGTGCAGAGGTCACTCACACAGCAGGGACTCCAACCTGAACTCCTGGGGCTCACAGCAACTCCTGACCCCGAGGGCACTTCAGGTCGCTCCCAGTGGGGAGTGTACCTTCCACCCACTACATGTCCTCAGGCAGGTGGGGGTGGCCAGGTGAGGAAGGGACCCCGGGGCCGCGGAAGAAACACGGAGTCTCAGTTCTGCCCCTCTGGCTGTGTGACTTTGGGCAGGACTCTTAACCTCTCTGCGTCTATTTCCTTGTGCATAAAACAGAACCACTCTCATAACCAGACTGGACAGTGTTGTCATGATCACAGCTAACACCATGGGACAGGGGACGATGACGGCGACAGACTCCGCACCGCTGCCTGTGCCCTGGCCGTCCTCAGGCTCAGCTCTGGAGACAGCTCAGGAAGCCACCTGTCAGACATGAGGACGTCAACACCCCACCCCGGCAGCTTGCAGCCCAGGAGCAATGCCTGCCCACTGTGGAGGTTGGCGGCGGAGGTGCCCGTTGGGGGACAGGGGCGTGTGGGAGCCGCTGCATCCGGAGCAGACCGCACCGTGTGGGTGCCCAGTGGAGCTGGCCGGAGTCAGGAGGGGCCCAAGGGCCCTGGGCGGGGAGGGCTGAGGTGACCACGAGGCATGGGATGAAGGGACAGTGGAGGGCCCTGACGGAGTGCCCTGCTCCCCTGCCGCCAGCAGTGGCAGCTGCCAAGGGCAGGCCAAGCCCAAGGGTGGGCTCCCTCCTCACAGCCAGGCCTCAGACACCGTGAACAGGGCCTGGCCCCTGCCACTACCGGGTGGACCTGTCTGCACCGTTCCCTGAAAAGAAGCAGGGCCTCTGTGTGTCCAGCACAATCGGGTTGAAGTGCATCTTCCAGGGTGGGTGCCAGCAACACATGCAGACAGTCACTGCTCACAGGTCCCCAGCCAGGTGGCTGCCCCTGCCCGCCTCACCTGGCCAAGCTCAGCCAAGCCCTGGCCTGGGGAAGGTGTCCAGCCCTCGAGTCCCAAGCTCGTCTGTGCTGGTCCCGCCTCCCAGCCTGGCGAGACCCAAGCTTGTGGCCCTGGCGGCCAGTCACACTGGCACACGGAAAAGGGTCTGCCAGGCCATGTGGGATGCTGGGTGGGCTCTGTGTCAGCCTCCAGCGCTCCTCAGGGTGCAGCCAGGTACCGGTGACACACGACACAAGCAGCCCAGTTAAAGCATGTGACACCTGGTCACACCCCCTTCTGGGCCTGCCACAGCCTGTCACTTCTTCCTCCCTTTCAGACTCCCCTACCCTATGAGGCCCTGGCTTCCCACCCACGGTGGGAGGGTTCTAGCAATGCACTCCTGGAGGGGACAGCAGGCCTGGGGAGGCACGGCACCGGGCACGGCCCACGCCAGCCAGGCACACGCACTCACCTCACCAGCACCGAACGGGAGGTCACGTGGTGGCCTGGCCGGAACAGGGTGTGGAGTAAAGTGGTAATTAAGGGTCATGAACCTTGGTCACAGGTGTAAGGATGGATGTTTTCTGTACTGCATTTTACTTTTACAGTTTTTCACAAACTGCAAATTATGTCCAAAGTAAAAAGCTGTAAATAGAAGATCTGTGTCCCCAGGTCCCCAGGTGACTGCCCTGCAGCTCTCACCCCTCCTCCCACCCTCCCGTGCGCCCCCACGTGGGCACCTGCCATCCACAGAGGGCGGAGTAGAGCAGGCCCAGCTGTGTCGGCTTTGTTCCTGTCACACTTCTCCTCCCCCTCAGCAGGAGGTACTTTCCAGGTGCCCATTTGGCCACACCTTACAACAGGGGACTTAAGCCCTGGTGCTGGAGGGGCCTCCACCAACCCCCCACCCCCACCCAGAGCTTGAAGGAACTCTCCTGAGGCCATGAGGAACGTCCCCTGGCCGGGGGCCTCCACACATACCAGGAGGCTGCTTCAGGGGCTGAGGCAGGGACCGGAGCAAGGCTCCAAGAATGGCTTTTAACAGGGTGAGTGTTGGAGGAGGTCTTGAAGGAAATGTAGGATTTTTATTGGTTTAGAGAAGAAGGAACTTCATGCAGCAGCAATGAGCCCAGTGCTGAGGGGTGGGAAGGACAAGTGGCCATCACAGCACAGCTGGGGTCCTGACCCAGCAGTCTCCTGCCCTCTGATGTGGCTACAGTGCCAAAGGGCATGTCCTGGGGAGGAGAGGGAGGCTCTGAGGAGACCAGAAGGTGGACTCCACCTGCTGGCAAGGGCCTGGGGCTGAGTCAAGGCCATTGGGCACAGTTCTGCCCCACCCAGGGCAATAGCAGGCTGCACCATGAGTGGGGAACTGGGAGGGGACAGATCTGGGGTGAGAGGTTAGGAAATTCCCAAGAACCTGACTCTCCTTCCAGAAAAATAATGAAAGTTGCTGGAGCTTATTGTGTGTGTGTGTGTGTGTGTGTGAGAGAGAGAGAGCATCGTGTGCATATATGTATATGAGAACGTGCAAGTACATGTGTGTGTGCATGTATGTGTGCATGTGAGAGCATATGTTTGTGTGCGTGTATATGAGCATATGTGAGTGCAGGCACAGTACAGGTGTGTATGTGCATGAGAGCACATGTGAGTGCAGGCACAGTACAGGTGTGCGTGTATATGAGAGCACATGTGAGTGCAGGCACAGTATAGGTGTGTGTGCGCATATGAGAGCACGTGTGAGTGCAGGCACAGTACAGATGTGTGTGCGCATATGAGAGCACGTGTGAGTGCAGGCACAGTACAGGTGTGTATGTGCATGAGAGCACATGTGAGTGCAGGCACAGTACAGGTGTGCGTGTATATGAGAGCACATGTGTGCGCATATGAGAGCACGTGTGAGTGCAGGCACAGTACAGGTGTGTATGTGCATGAGAGCACATGTGAGTGCAGGCACAGTACAGGTGTGCGTGTATATGAGAGCACATGTGAGTGCAGGCACAGTATAGGTATGTGTGCACATATGAGAGCACGTGTGAGTGCAGGCACAGTACAGGTGTGTGTGTGCATGTGCAGGAGGGTGGCAGTGTGACAGAGCCGGGACTGGAGCCTGACTTCTGAGCTTAGGCTGGAAGCTCCCAGGAGGGTGGGGAGGGAGCAGGGGTGGACATGGGGCCGCCCACAGCCCATCTGAACGGTCCTGCAGGAGCCCAGGCTGGGGCAAGGGCCCAGGAGGCCAAGGCTCCCTCATGTGACTTCAGTGCAAGGTCCTTGGAGATCTTCCAGGGAAAACTGGCTTTGTTTACCCTAAACTGAAAAGGCAGGGCTCCCTGCTCAGCAGCCATGCAGCCCTGGTAGGCACAAGTTCCTGAGAAGAATCTGAGGAAGGCAGGGCATAGAGGGTTCCAGAAGCTCCAGCACAATCCTGTCCAGTCCTTGAGGACTATGTCAAGCATGTGGGAAAGGCCCTCCAGATGGGCACGGGGCAGGAGCTGGAGAAGCCCTGAGGCAGATCTGGACACAGTGGGGCAGCACCCACTCACTCCCCTCAGGCCTGGCCAGGGGAGGGGAGGGGACCACTTTCCACAGCCCTGAGTCAGGGGAGCTGCTGCTTACCAGGGTCGAGGCCAAGCCCGGGGCCCCAGGTGGCAAGAGGCTGCAAGGGAATCTGAAATGGTGTGTATTTCAGTCACCTCCTGCACTTAAATCAGTGTTGCCAGAACCTTGCATTCCTTAAGCATCACCTCATGCCAAGCCTGTGCTAAATAGAAGCCGGGTGTGCAGCTATGAGGACGGGTTACCTGCCCTTAAGTCGCTCACAGTCCAAGGAGACAGGCAACTCACAGTCACAGCAAACAAGTGAGAAGAGAAACTCAAGCCCTTGAGAACCCAGGCAGTCAGGAAGGCTTCCTGGAAGAGAAAGCCTTAAGGGGTGAGTCAGTCAGCCAGTCTGAGAGGCAGTTGGGTGAGCAGGGGGGAGATGTCAGCCTCTGGCTGGGAGTTCAGAGAAGGACCCTGCAGACGGCCAGGACGTCCTCTTGAAGGTGATGGTCACATATGAAGGGCTGTAAGAGCGACCTACTCCCGTGTGCATAGCAGTCAGTCTGGTGCAGCGACTCAGGCAAGGGATGCCGGGTGCCTAACCAGCCCTCCATGGGTGGCATGTCATTTGCAGGCTGATCTGTGAAGGGTGAGAGCCGGAGGCTGGCTATCTACGTGGAGCCACCGCTCCTGGTGGGACAGGAAGGAGACCAGGTTTGGCTTGGAACACAGATGCTGAGACAGAGGCTGGAGGTCAAAGTCCTGAGATATCAGTGAGAGTCTGGGTGACAGGGTGTGACAGAGCTTGGGAAGCTGTCCTGGACTCACATTCCATCACTGACTTCAGGACTGGACGGTGACAGTGCCATCATGACGAGAGTGAATTAAGCCAGAGCACCGGCAGCCGTGAGGGCAGCAGGGAAGATGCGGAGGGCAGGACGATGTCTCTGCCCCGGGCTCGAGTGCTGCAGAAAGTCCGGCTCCTGCTAGAATTTTCCATCGCAGCCCTGCAGCTTTGGGAGCATTTGAAACCAGACACCAGGAGAGTTGCATTTCATCAGAAATGGGCCTCTGTAGGGACCAGGGTGTGCTCGCCTCAGTCCTACCACAGGACAAGCCCAGATCAGCTGGGAACTAGCACACGGAGCAGGACAGGGGCCCCGCCCTGTGCTTGCTGCCCCATTCCCCCGCCCCCACCCCACCCTGGGCTCCTCCACCAGGTGGCCACACGCGGGCACAGCTTCTTTCATTTGCTCCCCTGGTGACACCACTAATGCCACATTAGACCTGAGGCCAGGGAAGGGGCCCCACAAAGGCCACAGCTATGCAGCCTCCAAACCCCCTTTTAGGTGCCTGAGGGACCCAGAACCTGAATTCCTATGGTCATGACCTTTCACCTGCTGGGGCCGTATCTCCCAGACCCAAAAAGGCTCACAGTCATCTGAGTCACACAGAGCATCTGGTTAAAATGTAGCTTCTGAGTCCGCAGGTCTGGGGTGGGGCACAAACTCTGCATTCCTGACCTGCCCAAATTCTCACTACTGTGACATGCTCGGCATGTGTCAATCACCTGGAGAGCAGTTCAACCTTCTGACGAGTGAGAACCATTTGTGGAGGGTGGGGGAGCATTCAAGCCAGGGAGAGTCATGGCCAGTGTGAGTGACAGTCCCCTGGCAGGTGGAACCCCCTTCGTCCTGAGATTCACGGGCATCCTCACTCCCTGGGTGACTCTCAGCAAAGGTTCAGGACCTCAGCTTTAAGAAGACACGTGACAAATCAAACTGGGTCCGGTGGGTGCATAGCAGGCTGGGGCCCTGAGAGTCTCACCCCTTGTGGGAGCACCTAGCATTTATTTATTTATTTATTTATTTATTTATTTATTTATTTATTTATTTTGACAGAAAGAGAGAGATACAGAGACAGAGAGAGAACTGAACTGGGGGAGCTCCCCAGTTCAGGACATGGGTTCCGCACGGGCCGGGGCCGGGATTCGATCCTGAGTCCCTGGCCCTGCAAAGTGAGCGCTTAACCCACTGAGCCATCCCGGCTTCCCCATCCTAGCATTTATTGAGAGCAGACTGTGCTCAGTTCCCTCTCTCACTAGACTGTCACCCCAGCCCCGGGACGGAGATATCTCAGCACTATTATTACTATCCTGTCTCTTCCTAGGTAAGGAAATGCAGAACTTGCTCCAGAAACCGCTGTCCCTCCCTGGGCCTTTCCTCTCACTGCCCCACCACAAACAATGCACCAGTGAAACAGCGGGGTCCAAAGTCATTTTTAAAGAAGAGGGAGAGGCAGGCGGGTGGCAGTTCCCTCGGGATGTGTTGGCACTGGCTCACTCAGGCTGAGCTAAATGCAGGCAGGGCGCACGCAGCACCTACGCCACTCGGGCCCCTCCCGGGCGGGCCTCTGGCCGGCCGCACAAGCTAAGCCCTGTGCAGATTCTAGGTCGGCGGGAGAGTGGCCTAATTAAACACACAGGCTTATTCTTAGACAAGGAGCCCAATTAAGGGCCCTGGGCAGCCACAGCGCAAAGGCACAGACTTGGAGGTGACCCGAGTAATTCTTATTTTGAAGTAGCAGTTACTTACTTTCTATTACAAAAGTGGTACATGTTCACCACGGAAAATAGAACATGCAGAAAAGAAAATGCTCCCTCAAGATAAGCACTATTTTTGCTTATTTCTTCACAGGGTTGTTGTTTTTTGGTTTTGGTTTTTAATGCATATTTACATGGTTGACACTGGGGGGAAATGCTTATTCATATAATGTAAGTGAAAAACAATATAAAACTATAAACAGCACAATCCCCAATTTGTTATTTAAGTTAGGATTGTCACAGGAATATAGTTCTGTATCCTGTTTGTTTCACTCAGGGTTAAAACACTACCATTTCTCCCATATCACTAAATACTTGGCTACATAATTTTTTTTAATTTAATTAATTAATTTATTTATTTATTTATTTATTTATTTATTTATTTTGACAGAGAGAGAGAGAGAGATACAGAGACAGAGAGAGAACTGAACTGGGGGAGCTCCCAGTTCAGCATATGGTTCCGCACGGGCCGGGGCCAGGATTCGATCCTCGGTCCCCGGCGCTGCAAAGTGAGCGCTTAACCCACTGAGCCATCCCGGCTTCCCCTACATGATTTTTTTTTAAGATTTATTTTATTGTTGTAGAGAGAGACAGAGAGAAAGGGGAGGGCCCAGAGCAGTCTCCATAGTTGTACGTTATCAGTTTTCAAAATGGTTTCATTCCACACAGGTGGGCGGGGCCCATGCAGGGTAGGAACTGGGCTGGAGGTCTCATGCATGGGAGGCATCTCCCCTTGAGCTGGGGGCCGAACCACGGGGCAAGAACCAAACTAGGGGTCAGCATATGGGTCCACACGGGCCAGGGCCAGGATTCAATCCTCGGTCCTGGGGCTGCAAAGCAAGCGCTCAACCCACTGAGCCATCCGACGTCCCTACATGATTTTTAACAGCTACATATTTTCCATCATACAGAATAACGTGTGTGCCCTGTTCCCCTCTGGTATTTATTTTATTTCCAATCTTTCAAATAACTAGACCAGGAACCTCCCTGTACATCTCTGGTGAGTTTCTTGATCTACATTTCCAGAAGTAAAAATGACAGTTCCCTTGTTGCACATTTCCAAACAACTTTCGGAATACCCAAAGTGTGGGATGCCACAGTGCCTGTGGCATGTCTTGGTCCTGTGACAAACAACTGAACTTCTTTATGAGTTGTCACGGTCCAGACACGTTCACAGGCACCCACTCCCAGAGCTACCTGGGGCTGTGTGGCTCAGCCCAGCCCAGCACATCAGTTTCCACGAGGTCAGCTGCTATGGCAACAACCCTGAAATTTTAGGGGTTACAACAAGCAGGGTTTATCTCTCACCCACATTACTCATAAGGTCAACTGTGCCTTTATTCCAAATGTCTTCTTATTTTGGGACCAGACTGAAGGCACAGCCCGTCTCATGGCCAAGAACCAGGGCAAAGAGCAGACCCCACCTGGCTGTTCACTCTCTGACATGAGGCCACTCCTACTCATGCCCACTGGCCCAGGTGATGAGACCAATGAGGGGAAGGAGTCCATGCCCCCCACAGGGACACACACAGGTCCCTTGGGGGTGCAGGGCCCCCACAGGGTGGGCAGAACATAGTTGGGGACAAGAACACAACCAACCACAGCCATGAGCCCTCAAGAACAATGTCCAGTGTCCGTCCTCACACCCAAACCCTGACCCTGACATCAGGGCTGAGTATGCAGTTTGTATAAAACCAATCTATACGAGGTCTGACAATTAAGTTCACACACACTCATCCTATAAAAAGTGCTACACACCTCATTGCTGAACATCACAATGGTCATCTTCGGAGTACTCCCCTTGAGAAGCTATGCACTGAAGCCAGTGCCTAGTCCACCCTTCAGAGCAATTTTGGAACTCTTTTTCTGGTATGGCCATCAGAGCCATTGTTGTATTACCCTTGATGTCCTAAATGTCTTCCTGTCAATATCTCCTTTATCTTCAGGTAAAGAAAAAAGTAAGTCAGTGGGAGCCAGATCAGTTGAGTAGGGAAGGTGTTCTAATACAGTAATGTGTTTACTGGCTAAAAACTCTCTCACAGACAATGCCATGTGAGCTGGTACATCGTCATGATGCAAAGCCATGAGATGTTGACGAAAAGTTCAGGTCACTTTTGTCTTTTTCTCACAGCCTTTTCTTCCAAATAATCAACTTGTGCGGCTGTCCAGTTGGTACAAATTCATAATGAACAATCCCTCTGAAAAAGGTTAGCAACATCATTTTCACTCTTGATTTGGACTGACAGACAGAGCTTTTTTGGTTGTGGACTTAGACACTGTGTTACAGGGTCGTATTGGTACACCCATGTTTCATGGCCAGTGATAACATGGCCCAAAACATCGTCTTGCCTCTCCAAAAGGTCTTGGCAAACTTCAATTCTCCTTTGGTTTTGTTCATTGGTGAGCTCCTTCAGGACCATTTTTGTACCTTTTTCATGCCAAGATTTTCAGTAAAGATTTTCTTGTTTCCTTATTGATGTTTACTTGGTCAGCTATGCTTCTACAGTCAGCTGATGATTTTGACGCACAATTCGACAAATTTTTGCAATGTTTTCGTCAGTTCTGCTTGTTACTGGGCACCCTGATCTCTCTTTATCAGTGATGCTTTCTCTCCCCTCAGAAAAATGTTTCATCCATTTGTATACTACCATTTTCTTCTTGGCATTATCCCCATAAACTTGGACTAACATGTCCACAATTTCACTTCCACTCTTGCCAAGTTTAGCAAGAAATTTATTTAATGTTTGTTCATTCCAACAATCTCGAACAGCACACAAAAACATACAACAACAATAATGAACGCTACTCAGCAAGACACCTCCACACATCGACACAAACACAGCTTTGAGACACTGATATACCAAGGGTATGAAGCCTCACTGAGTTGTTTGTACAGCGCTGCCAACGTAAGTGCACAGTGGCAAGTTTGCAACCTTGTCAGAGCTTTGTATTTAGTAAATCCAGTCCCAGTAACAGCAGTAGAGATATACTGTTAAATTTTAAAAAGGCAAAGAAGAGCCTCATGTAGAACAGGCTACCATTTTTGTTTAAAAGGGGGAAAACACATATACATACACATAGTACATATAACTTATGCTTACATGTACATAAAATATTTCTAAAATACCAGTAAGAACCTGGTAACCATGGATGTTTTAGGAAAGAGAACTGTGGGTCTGAAGGTGGAGCAAGGCTTGCTTTACACTCTATTCTTTTTTACAGCTTCAATGTTTTTCCTTGTGTTTATATTGCCTTTGCAAAAAAAATTTTTTTAATCAAAAAATTTTTAATTGCCCTTCCTCAGTCCTTTCCTTCTCGTGTCACACCGTCTCTCGCCTGTTCTTCCTCCATTGCCCTCACACTGGGAACCTTAGAAAGCACTGGAAAACTCAGAGGAACAAACAGCAACAGTTACAAAGCAAGCAAACAAACAAACAAACAACAACAACAACAAAACTAGAACAAAACAGAAAGACGTGTTCATTCCCCATCAGGCCCCGCTGTGGCGTCCCACGTAAGCCCCTTCCAGCAGGGTGGGATCTGAAGACACAGCTGAATTCTCCGTATGAGCCAGGAACCCACTCCTGTGAGGAAGGTGGGGAGATGGGAGGGGACAGTGGCAGCAGCCACATGAGCAAAAGAACTGGTGGCGGCCCCAAGATGGAGCCCTCAGACAATGGGGCTGCCCCTGCTCTGGTCTCCAGACCCTCAGGAAAGCCTGTGTGCCAGTGTGAGCAAGTCCCTCTGCAGAAATCTGAAGGGCTGCCACTCACCCTCTGGATGTGGGGAGTGGGGGTGTCACCCTGGGGACAGCAGCTGAAGACAGAGATGACAGGAGTGCATGTCTCCAGGGAAGTGGAGGGGGTCCTGGGGAATTCTTCAGATTTCTAGACGGCGTGAACTGTGGAGCACAAACCAAGCCTGTGTCTGGATGAGCCTGGAACCCACAGTGATCACAGGGTCATATAAGCTAAGGTGCCAAGGACAGACTGTCCCCATGAGTGGTGGTGGCGAGGGTGCTCACAGCTGAAACAGCAATCATCTTGGCTTGTAATCAAGGAGTACATACCCACAAGTCCCTACTGATGAAAATAAGTGTATAGGGCAGACAGTGCTTCCTTACAGAAGAATTCCAATAATAAATGTGGGAGTGATGGAGACAGAAGTCCGCACAGCAACAATGAGGGTCATGTGCTTAGTTCAACACCCTGCTTCACTATCTTGAAATTCTAGTTTTGAAGAAGGGACCCTGCATTTTCATTTTGCCCACAAATTGTGTAGATGGTCCTAGCTATAAGCAAAATCTGCAGATGAATGATAAAATTAGTGGGTGAAAGGGGGATGCTGGGATAGCTCAACAGTTGAGCTCTAGCCCCCTCACAATCGCGAGGTCCAGGGATGGAATCTCAGCCCCAGCCCATGCAAAACCCACATGCTGAACTGGGACTCAACTGGTAACCACCTAGGTGGCTCCTCGGTGAAGGTTCTTGCCTCATATGCGGGAGGCCCCCTGTTCAGTTCCTGCCCCTCATGGCCCCATACCCACCCGTGTGGAATGAAACTATGTCACAACTAATGATGTGCAACTATGGAGACTGCTCTGGATGCTCCTCCCTTCTCTCTCTTTCTCACCTTCTCTCAAAAAAAGTAAATAAACTAGTGGGTGAAAGCTTAAGGAAAAATGGGGTATTTGCATAGCCTTAAAGCATCTCCCTTAAATACTTGTTGGTTATAAGGGGGGAAACAGTAGCTTGACATGGAGACACAACCTTCACTAAATGATCAGAGATAATAAATATCACATGTCTATATGATGGGCTGAGACAGTACATCAGCTCTGTGTTATGCTTCCCACAATGCGTAACTCTAATCTTATCATGAGAAAACATTGGATATACTCAAACTGCAGGACAATCTATAAAAAACATGACCACGACTGTTAAAAATTGTCAAGGTCATGAAAGACAAGACTAAAGAAGTGTCACCAATGGAAGAAGATGAAGATGTAACAACTAAGTGCAACGTGGGGTCCCCCACCAGGAGAGTGGAGAAAGCAGGCCCCCTGGGTGGAATCCACCACCCGGCCCGCAGTCCTCAGGAGCACTCGCTTTCCAGTCCCAGTGACTGTGCTGTGTTGTGAGAGCTGGGACAAGGGCAAAAGGGAACTCTGTGTCATCTTTTTAACTTCAAGTATAAAATTATTTCAAAATTTAAAACATCATAAAGCAATGACCAAAGAAGCAATGAGGAAATGCAGCAGCATGCGCAGGGATGGGAGGGAGGCTAGCAACTCATCTCACAGACAAACGATAAATCTCCCCAGTACGTGAAGTGCTAGCATGTCAATCACCCAATTAGAGAAAAATAAAGAAATAATTCAAAGATTACAAGTGGCTCTTAACTGTATAAAAAGATCATCAAACTTCCTCATAAGAGAAGTGCAAATTAGAACTACAGATTCCAATTTTCACCTATCAGGTTGGCAAAAATCCAGCCGGTTGATCATACACATTGTTGGCAAGGCTGTGGAGGAAAAGGAATGTCACACGTTTTTTGTGATGGTGCAAATTGGCATAACCCCTTGGGGAAGGCAAGTTGGCAAGTCATCCAAGTTAAGGCAATGGCTTTGATCTGGCAGCTCTCCTTTTACACATCAGATTGACTTGTATACACTCAAAATGACCACGTGGACAAGCACGCTCATGGCAGCACTCTTTATGATAGTGAAATAAACAGTTCTCATCAACACTCACCAAGAAAGGGCTATTAAATAAATAAGGTCCCTCTGTAACAAACTGTCTTATGTGTCCACAATAATGAGCAAGAATGAGGAAGCTCTCCATCTACTAACAAGAACAGATCTCCAAGGGGACAGGACTTCCTGCGTAAAAAAGAGGAGAATAAGAATCTGTACTCTTGCCAGCTTGTATTTGCATAAAGAAGCTGGACAAATCTCCAGGAAGCTATAACCAGGGTTTCAAAGGATAGAGAAGGTGGTAGGAACTACAGATGGGAAATAAAGGAAAGAGACCTGTCCCAGGACTCTCGTTTATAGTTTTGAGTTGTGAGCCATGTAAATGTGTTACTTGTTCAAAAAAATTAAATGAAAAACCACTAGGAAACTCTATACAGAAAGTGTGATCACAACCAAAAACATAGTCATACATTGAGCACTAGAGTCATTTCTTAGAATAAAAGATGCCTTTTTAACTTTGTATTGATAAGATAAAAAGCACGCTTTAAGGCCCAAACATTGCAAGATGATTCAAGACACATAAACACACAAAATGCTGGAGTCCTAAGGCGATGAAATGAAGGACATGCCCAGTAGCTGAATGCCAGAGAACCAGCTGAGTCACCAAACGATGAGAAATTGTCATGTGCATTTTATTTTTATTCCTGTATGTGACTATGGAAAATGTCAAGTTTTTGCTTGTCTGTTAAGTATAAGGAAGGAAAGAAGAAAGGAGAGGAGGCAGGGGGTGGGAGGGCAGGACCTCGGTGCCCGCTGGTGGGAATGTAGATGGGTACACCCTTGCGGCATGGCAATTAACCGTATCTCCAACACTTGAAACACACATGCCCTTTGACCCAGAAGTCCTTTTTCTGAGAACTTACCCAACAGATACAGTCCCACAGCTTGTAAAAGATACTCAATGCCCCATCTAAAGATATGTAATGTACTATTTACGGAGCAAGAACATGAGGCTTGTTTGCCATCAGAACTGAGTTAAGTTACGATGTCTGATAAATACATGCATCTGTGCACAAACAAGATGATGGTGATTTAGCAAGTGAAAAAGCAAGTTGCAGTAGAGTACAAACAGCATCGTTCTATCTGTGTGAAGGGAACATATGATAAAGGACAAGCATGTCTATGGGAACCGTCTGGAAGGATCCACCGACATCTGTCCCTAATGAGTAACTGAGGAGTGAGACCAGGAACAGGGGTGAAGGGAGTGAGGGGGGGCGGAGACCAATCGGAAGACATCCGCTTTCTTAAATAGATTGTGTTTACCATGTGCTTGTATGACTCTGTTTGTTTTTATTGTGGTAAAATACACATAACATAAAAATGTCCACTTTAAGTGTGCAGATCTGTGGCATTAAGCACATTTGCCTGTATAACTGTCTTCACCACCCATCTTTCCAAGGTGACACTGTCCCCATTTAACACTCACTCCCATGCCCCTCCCCCAGCCCTTGGGAACCTCTGCTCTATTTCTGTCTATAAATTTGACTTTTCTAGGCATCTCGTATAAGTGGAAAACTGCAATGTTTATCCTGTGTCTGGTTTGTTTCACTTAATTTTTTCAAGGTTCTCCCATGCTGTAACATGTGTCAGAATTGCACTCCTTTTTATGGCTGAATAGTATTCCACTGTAGGGACAATCACATTTTGTTTATCCACCATCTATTGTCGCACACGTGGGTGTCTCCGCCTGTGGGTTGCTGTGAATCACGTTGCTATGAATGTGGGTTTGCACATCTTTTTGAGTCTCTGCTTTCAGATCTCTGGCTATCTAACCCCAAGGCTGGGTCACATGGTAACTCTGTTTATGTTTCCACATCAGCGACACCATTTTACATTCCCATCAGAGGTGCACAAGTTCCCATTTCTCCTCATTGTGCACGTTACTTTACAACTAAAAGTGTATTGAATTCTTTTTAATCTTACAATTTTAATGTCAATAAGAAAGTCTCCATTTTTTTCTCATTAAAAATATTGTTAGAGGGGA
>PVKE010007301.1:0-51162 GCA_004027555.1 Craseonycteris thonglongyai | reverse complement strand
TGGGGACTGGGCAGGTGGCGACTGGGCAGGTGGGGATTGGGCAGGTGGGGACTGGGCAAAAGGGGGCTGGGCAGATGGGAGCAGTATGAGAGGATGGGATGGTGTTGGGGGAGCGGCTGCAGTTTGGGTTTGGAAGCAGAAGTCTTGGGCAGGAAGCCATGAGGCACAGTCTAGACAGAGGCCCCAGGAACCTGCATGTCACGGCTGCAGTGCAGAGCCGGGTGACAGTGTGACCATGTGGGCAGGTGTCCCCAGCCTCTGTGTGTCCCTGACATCAGGCGTGTCTGCTCGCAGGCATGGGGGATGGGTGGGTGGTGACAAGGCACTTTTCTAGGCCCTGGGAATAAACTCATTAAGATGAAGTCCCTGGCTTGAGTGGTCAGAGCCAGCCCGAGCAGAACGAGTGGAGGGTTGGCAGGCCCCTCCCTGCTCCAAGGAGAGCTTCAGCTGCCACCCCGCCCGCTCACTTCCTCAGAGAGACACTGTCCCACACCTTCCCTTTGTGTAAGTTTCAAAACATACTGGTTCTCTGTCCCTTCCCTGACTACCACACTGGTTGACAGGCGCTTTCTTTAATGAATTACAATGTTGAGGAGATGCCAGGGTAGAGCGTGTCTTGCAATTGCAATGCCTGGGGTTTGAGTCCCAGCCCTGGCTGAACTGCAGTGCAACTGGTAACCGCCAGGGTGGCTCAGAGGGGAAGGTTCCTGCCTCCCATGCAGGAGGCCCTCGGTGGGGTTCACACTGTGCGGCCCCACATCCACCTGTGTGGAATGAAACCACATCACAACTAATGTTGTACAACCATGGAGGCTGTTCTGGGCCCTTCTCCCTCTCTCTCTTCTTCTCACCTTCTCTCAAATAATAAAATACATCTTTAGAAAAACTACAGTGTTGAGACTATGTATGACTCAGGGGATTACACCGTCCATCTTGTAGGTGTTAAATGTGGCCGTGGGGCAGCCAGGCTGGGCCAGTGGAGAACATAACCCAGAAGCTTGGATGCCTATTGTAGATGGCCACACTTTCTGCTTGAAAGACCTGCTCCTCATCTGTACATCTGTATCCTGTTTCTCAGGAGCTCAGAGGAAATCTGTTCCTCTCCTCTCTCAGGTGCAAGATTCCTGATAGCCCTGCCGTTGTCTACGATGCCTACTTACTCCTGGTGGATGTAAACAGCAGCTGAGCCCTCTGCTTAATTTTGTGAATCTTGTTTGTACGTCTCTCTTTTAGCTCTTTCCTTCTCAAGAGGATCTGGTTCCTTTAACCTTTCCTCAAGCATTTTGCTCTTTAATTCCTAATCCTTTTTGCAGCTTCTATTCCTCTAAATCTCTTCCAGTTCTTGCTACTCAAGTGAAACCTTAAGTTGGACACATTAGGACTTGAGCAACTCCAATGGGTGATTGCTTCTTGGTTCCTGCATGTTTTTTAATATTCCAACATTATAACGATTTAAAAAATGAATGTTTTTATTCTTTTTTTCCTGTGTCAGGCTCTTTTTCAAGGCTTCCCTTACTATCTTAATTTAATCTTCATGACAATAAGCCAATGAAGAAGGCACTATGACCCCTTTTTACAGGGGCACAAATTAGGCTCAGAGAAGTTAGGTAATTTGTCCAAAGTCACACAGCCAGCTAATGTGAGAGCCAGATGGGGCTGGGGAGGGGTATTACAGAGCTCTAAACTGACTTCTGTATAGAGGGAAACTTGTGCTTAGGTCTAATTTTTAATATTTTAATAATTCACACAACCATTTTGCACTGTGCTTTATATTATACAAAACCCACATTTGTTTTAGTATAAGAACAACACCTTTAATTTCTGAGCACCTTGGGATAGCGTGGATGCTCTGAGACACATGCTGTATCCGTGCTGTGGTCCCAGGTGCACAGGGCACAGGGCACAGGGCACAGGGCCACACACCTCGGGCTTCGAACACCCAGTGGGGACATTTCTGGTCTCTGAGCCCTGAGCTCTGTCTTGCCCTTCACTACGGAGAAGCTGTGTGGCTTTGCTGGCATCTTTTCTTCTCCTGAAGCTCCAGTTCTTATCTTCTGGGAAGGGAACCATTTGTTTCTTAGAGTCCTTTGGAAGATAACGTGAGATAATGGACACAAAAGGGTCTGCAAAGTGCAAAAGCCTGACATTTTGGGTGAACATTCACATTTTGACATCAGGAGGCCACTTGACCTGCACTGAGCTTCTGACTTACTCTGGTCCTGGATTTATTTCGCTGCATTTCCACAGATTTATTTTACGTAGAGCTTCAATTCAGCAAGACCGCCATTTCCCAGGGTTCAATTGAAATCTGTGTTCCCCTGACTCGATTTCTCTGCCTGATTAATAGAATTTCTTGTCACATGAGGGGGGTGGGCATGAGTGTCTGCAGGACAAGGGGGTGTCCCCTCCCATGAGAGCAGAAATGCAATGGGGCTGCGGCCCCGGAGTTGCAGCTTTCACAGAACCCTTACCCTACTTGAGTGTCAGCATCTTTCAAATACCCAAGTGAAGGCTCTGGTGCAGGCATGGTGCTTCTGGAAACCAGGGATCATTGCAGGTTGATGCGACACCCAGTGGTGTTTATGCAGCGCCGGCTCTGAGCCAGGCACTGTTCCAGGGTGGGACGGAGCTCAAGGAGCCCAGCAGAGGATGATGCCTGCCCTCAGGGGCTTAGATTGCTGCGGTGCACGAGGTGTAAATGTAAGGTATGAATAAGCAAAGGCTAGAATCTGTGAGGCAGACAGCAGTGCTGTGGTGAAAGGCGAGCAGAGCAGACAAGCGGCGTCAGGAGTGCTGGGTGGTGAGGGAGCAAGTAAATGGGGTTCAGGATAAGCCTCGCTGAGAAAGTGTGATTGCACTGACCCCTCCAGCTCCATCTGGAGCCCGTCAAATGAGTGTCTCAGGGAAGAGTGGTCCGGGGAGGGACCCGGGACAGCAGGCACTGAGGCAGGACCATGCCTGGCACAGCTGAAAACTGTCAACGCAGCCAGTGGGTTTGAAGTGGGCACAAGGAGAAGAAAGGCAGGAGACAAGGTCCAAGAAGAGGGTCAGAGGACAAGACCTATCTAGAACCTTCTAGGCTTCTCTTCGAGGTGAAATGGGAGCCTGTTCGGACTTTTAGGTTGAGAAATGACATAATGTGACATCCTTCCCATTTAGCCCCTTCCCCTCATTTCACACAAGTTCTATGTTGATGCTCACCGCTCCTGTGAGCCAGGGGTGGGTGGGAATCTCACTAGAACTGCCTTGTCAAGAGGAATTGGATGGTGGAGATGAGAGAAGGGGCAGGCTGCCCCCTGGAAATGACTCTGAGATGTGCATTGGGGTAGAAAAATTGAGCAAGAAGCAATCAGGAGGAATAGGGCAACAAGCAAAGGCAACCAGTTCAGCTTTGCTGATTGTGGGGTGCACGAGGGGAAAGGTGGAGAGGTTGATGCTACTTTGGATGCTATGAGGAAATACAACGTTGTTGGTCTATGTTTGAAGGATCGGAATACACACTTGTTAGAATTCTAGAGAAGCATCACTTGGGAAGGAGGAGGAGAGGTTAAGATATATAAATTCAGAGACGTGGGCAGATTTAAGGACTTTAAAACAAATAACTAACACATCCAGCAAGTTACCTGAGAAGATAAAGAATTTCAATGGCAAACTTGTATCTGTAAACAACAAATTCTAGAATTGAAGAATAAAACACAATATGGGTTTAACAGATTTTTAAAAAAGTTTTATTTATTTATTTATTAATTTTTTGACAGAGAGAGAGAGAGATACAGAGACAGAGAGAGAACTGAGCTGGGGGCACTCCCCAGTTCAGCACATGGGTCCGCACAGGCCGGGGCCGGGATTCGATCCTCGGTCCCCGGGGCTGCAAAGTGAGCTCTTAACCCACTGAGCCATCCCGGCTTCTCCTTAACAGATTTTCCACACCTGGAGAGAACAGTGATCAGGAAGACAGAAGACCGAATCCAGACTAAAGGGACAATGTCAAATTTCAAACAGAGCACAAGAAACAGCGAGGACATGGTGAGGGACAGGAACAATGTTTGGAGAAATAATGATCAAGATTTTACAAAAGTGAGGAAAGACATCAAGTTATTATTGGGTCAAGAAGCTTCATGAACCTCAGCAGGATCAACACAAAGAAAATCCTATGTCTAGGCTCATTATAGTAAAATGGTCAGAAATGAAAAACAAAGAGAAAAACAATTTAAACAGCCAAGGATGGGAAAACATACATTACTTCTATTTTCATTTTATTTAATAAAACATATGTTACTTTTAAACAAATAATAATAAGATCAACAGCTGACTTCGCACCAGAAATAACAGCATCCAGAAAACAATGTTTTCAAAGTGCTAAAAATAAAAAATAATTGCTGATTTAGAATTTTGTGCTCATTGAAAACATCCTTCCAAAGTGCAAGTGAAATAAAGCATCGTTGAGACAATAAAAACAGAGAGAATTCTTCACTAGCAGACCCATTTCTCTCTCTCTTTATATATATATTGGTTTGAGAGGTGAGAGAGAGAGAGAGAGAGAGAGAGAGAGAGAGAGAGAGAGAGAGAGAGAGAGAGAGAAGGGGGAGGGCCCAGAGCAGTCTCCGTAGTTGTGCATCATTAGTTGTGACGTGGTTTCATTCCACACTGGTGGATGTGGGATCACATGGGGCAGGAACCGAACTGGAAGCCACTCGCATGGGAGGTGAGAACCTGCACCCCTGAGCCATCCTGGAGGTTACCAGTTGTGCTGCAGTTCAACATATGGGCTTACTCAGGCCGGGGCTGGGAATCCAATCCTGGACCTCATGATTGCGAGGCAAGCGCTCAACCGCTGGGCCAGCCCGGCCTCCCCCACCTCCCTTGGACAGGAGGAGGATGGCAGATGAAAGCACAAGGGTGCTGATGGTGACCAGGTGCACAAACCTACACGAATATTGATTGCATGAAACAACAAGAAGTCACTCCGGAGTGTCTATTATGTTGCGCCCATGTGCATGCATTGGTTTACTTCTTCACCACAATCCTCTGAGTTTGGTACCATTATTAGTCCCATGTGGAAAACAAGGAAACTGAGGCTTAGAGAGTAAGAGCAGTGTCCTGAGGTCACCTAAGTAATGAATTTGGATGGGTCTTCCTGTCAAGTCTGTGTTTCTCTCACTAGGTTGTTCTTTTCTGAAGTGACATTGACTGGTCCTATTCAGTTCCAGGGAGAACTGGTGAGGTGGGGACAGCTCTGGATCAGCTGTGGTGGCTGTCGCTTCCAGGGGCTTCCCACTAGTGGTGGAAGGGTAACCAGGGTCGCTCTGGATGTGGGCTCAGAAGCTCGCTGAACTGCTTGCTCCCCCTGTGGGGCTAGTGGGTTTCTTCTGCTTCTAGCAGGTTCTGTTCTCCTCTCCATCTGCCCAATCACTAGCCATTTGCACAACCCAGCAAAATTCTTGCCCTGGCCATGACGTGTTTTTTGGGGGCATTTCTATTTATTCTGATCATTCTTTTAACTTACCTGCACATGGAGACACCAGTGCATTATTGGAGAGCTCTCAGTGGTTTCTTATGTGGCGACCTTCTCCCTGTGCCATCAGATCATACGATCTTGAAGAGCAGATTGCCATAACTTGTTTGATGTTTTACCTACCAGTGCCCTTAGTAGGGCACTCAGAGGGGCTCAGGTAGTAAATTCTCACTGATGTATTAATTAAAGTTCATTCTATCCGCCACTGGTAGTGAACCCAGAAGCCAGTGTTTGGCCATGGGTACCATGTGGACAGCCGTAGAGTGTTTTCGAGGTGCCCTGAATTCAGCAGAGTTGTAGAACTCATTAGGGCCCAATCCGGCTCTATTGATATAGCAGTAAGACCTCTGGATTAAAGTGTGAGTAATGAAGTCTGCTGAGTTATAGTTGGATTATCAACCCACTAAATTCCCAAGCCCCACCTAGAGCAATTGTCTAAGGCAATTTGACTTTCTCAGAGGACCTTCTGTTACACTGATCAGTGGGTGGCCTCATAGTGAAACCACTCCAGACGCCCCCTACTCAGCCTTCACTCTGGGCCCCACCTCAGAACGCTGTGTCCTTTCTGTTGATTCAGCACCGGTTTTTAACCTGCTGTTCTCAGTGCTGATATTCATGGAAGTCTAGACACATCTGTGGGTAGAGACGACACCCACGAGGGTGCCCGTGGTGAATTATTAATGAATGTTCCGTAATGAGACCCAGACACCTGGGAGGCCGTGGGAGTGTAGAGGCAGAAAACAACTGTTCGAGGGAGATTAAGGAATAAATGGCATTCCTGGCTGAGCAGGATGCGGGGATCCTAAATGACCCAAGTAGATATTGGATCTCTCTTAGTTTGGCAGAGGCAAAGAGGAAAGTGATACAGTAAAGGAACTCGATTAAGAGTCAACCCTGCAGTTTATGGAGGACGCCTTTATGCTCAGCTTTGCGCTGAGAGGCAGCCTAGAGGGAGGGGAATATTTCCTGTGCTGGCTTCAAAGGAGGGAGAAGGGAGAAAAGGCCAAGTAAAAGAGTTTCTGAGCAAAAGGTGTAACACGCAGTGATCTGCATACTTCTTTGTCTCACTTGTGATTCTATTTTGTATTTTATATAAATTGAACACAACTGGGGAGAATATTTTCAACCCCCTCCACCTGCTGTGGTTCCTCACTTGTCACTTTTAAATGTTTCATAAATATACATGACCTTCTGAGATTGGCATTTTTTATTCACTCAGAATTATAACCTTAAGATTCACCCAAGTTGTGTGTATGGACAGTTGCTTTTCATTTCTGAATACTGTTCCATGGCATGTATGTACCACAGTTCATCTGACCGTTAAGCTGTTGTAGTCCAGTTTGGTTGTTTCCAGTTTGGGGCTCTTCCAAACAAAGCTGTGATGAGCAATCAAGTAGAGGGTCTATGTGGCCATACGTTGTTCATTCCTCTGGGATAAATGCCCAGGAGTATAATTGCTCGGTTATATGGTAAGTGTATATATTTTCAAAGAAATCCCCAAATTATATTCCTGTGTGGCTGTACTATCTTCCTTTGCCATCAGCAATGTATAACAGATCCAGTTTTTCCACATCCTCACCAGCACTTGGTATTATCATTATTTTTTATTTTAGCTGTTCTGGTGGGTATGTAGTGATATCTGATCATGGTCTTAATTGCATTTCCCTGACAACTGGTTATGCTGAAGAGTTTTTCAGGTGCTTACCCTCAATCTCTGTGTCCTCTTTGGTGAAATGGTACTACATGTCTTTTGTTCATTTTCTGATTAGATTGGTTTTGAGGGGAGGGGGGTTGTTTGTTTTCTTAGTGTTGAATTATGAAAGTTCTCAATACGGTCTAGATATAAGTTCTTCATTCAATATTTGGTTGTCAAATACTTTTTCCCAGTCTGTAGCTTGTTTTTTTATTTCTCTTAACAGGGTCTTACACAAACAAAATATTTTAATTTTGATAAAGTTTAATTTATCAATATTTTTTCTTATGTATATTGCTTTTGTGTCATGTCTAAGAACGCTTTTCCAGGTTCTACATTTTTTTTCTAGAAGTTTTATAGTTTTACCTTCTACGTTTAAATCTATAATTTTAGTTAATTTGTGTGTAAGGTATAAGGTTAAGTCAAGGTTCTTTTTTGCCTGTAGATATCCAATTATCTCAGCACCATATGTTGAAAAGACTGTACTATCTTCATTTAATTATTTTTGCAACCTTGCCAAAATAAGTTGGTCATACTTGTATGGGGCTATTTCTAATTCTCTATTCTATTCCATTGTTCTATGTATCTATCCTTCTACCAATACCAGCTGCCTTGGTTACAATAGCTATATAGTAAGTCTCTATAGATGCAAAACTGATTCAACATTTAAAAATCAACCAGTGTGATCCACATATCAATAGACTAAAGAAGAAGAATCACACGATCATATAAGTTCAGAAAAGACATTTGACAAATTCACTACCTGTTTATGATTTAGAACTTTCAGAAAAGTAGAAACAAAGGGTAATTTCCTCAATTTGATAGAGGGCATTCAACAAAAAAAGATACAACTAACATACTTAATAGTGAAAGACTGAATGCTTTTCCTCTAAGATCAGGAACAAAATAAGGCTATCCACTACAATCCTGGAAGTTTTAGCCAATGCACTAAGGCAAGAAAAGGAAATAAAAAAACAGATAGATCAGAAAGAGAAAAATGAAACTGTCACTATTTTCAAATGACATGATCATCTGGGCAAAAAAAATCACAGAATCTAAAGAATCCCAAACAAACCTGGAACTAATAAGTGAGTTCAGCAAGGTCAGATAATACAAGATCAATATGTGAAAATCAACTGTATTTTTATATATCATATTTTTCAGTATATAAGACATCCCCATGTATAAGATGACGCCAGGGCTTAGCAATGGTGGGGATTAGTGGAGGAGGGAAGGTATAAAGGGCTAGTGTAAGGGAGAGCTGTGTAATCTTAAAATAGTTCTGTATCTTGATTGCAATGATGGGTACATGAATTTACACATGTGCTAAATTGACATAGAGCCTGTAACACATGTGCACCAATGGCAGCATCCTTATTGTACTCTGGTTAGGTAACATGTAACCATTGGAGGAAACTGCATGCAGAATAGAGGGGACCAATCTGAACCATGTTTGCAACTTCTTGTGATTCTGTAATTATTTAAAAAGTAAAAGAAAAGAAAAGCTAAAAACATTTCAGCTATATCAAAAGATATAACCAATAATACAAAACACGTAGCATGTCCACTACCCAGCACAAGAAAACAAAAACAAAAACAAAGACAAAAACTACAAAGCTCACTGTGTATACTCACCAACCCCTGGGTCACATTCCCCTTCTTCCACTCATTCCTCGAAGTAATCACTACCCTGATTTTGGTGTTTATCATCCTCATATTTATATAATACCTCCACTATATGTATATATGTATATGTGTACACTTGTATATGCATATACAAGGGCTGTCTGGAAAGTATCCACCTATGTAATATGAAAAGGAGAGGCATTTGTGGTTGGATTTTTTTCTGAAGAGCCTCCGCATGCATATATGTATATGAGGCCTGACAATTAAGTTTGTGAACTCATCCTAGAAAAAGTGCTACATACCTCATCGATGAATATCATTGTAGTCACCTTCCAAGTACTCCCCTTGGGAAGCTATGCACCAACACCAGTGACTAGTCTACCCTTCAAAGCAATTTTGGAACTCTTTTTCTGGAATGGCCATCAGAGTCATTGTCGTATTACCCTTGATGTCCTGAATGCCATCAAAATGTCTTCCTTTCAATATTTCCTGTATCTTCAGGTGAAGAAAAAAAGTCATTGGAAGTAGATCAGGTGAGTAGGGAGGGTGTTCCAATACAGTTAGTGTTTATTGGCTACAAACTTTCTCACAGATAGTGCCATGTGAGCTGGTGCATTGGCAAGAGCCATGTTGTTGGAGAAAAGTTCAGGTAGTTTTTGTCAAACTTTTTCATGCAACCTTTTCAGCACTTCCAAATAGTCAACTTGGTTGACTGTCCACTTGGTACAAATTCATAATGAACAATCCCTCTGATGTCAACAAAGTTAGGAACACAGTTTTGACTCTTGGTTTGTACTGATGGAACTTTTTTGGCCATGGAAAATTGGCTGATTTCCATTGTGCACTTGGACGCTTTGTTACAGGGTCATATTGGTATATCCGTGTTTCATGACCAGTGACAACATGGCTCAAAACATTGTCTTGCCTCTCCAAAAGGTCTTGGCAAACTTCGACTCCTTTGCTTTTGTTCATCGGTGAGCTCCTTCGGGACCATTTTTGCACACACCTTTCTCATGTCAAGATTTTCAGTTAAGATTTTGCTACCCGTTTCTCTATTGCTGTTGACTTGGTCTGCTATGCTTCTCACAGGTAGTCGATGATGAATTTTTGCCATGTTTTCATCACTTCTGCTCATTACTTCATCAGTGGCGCTTTCTTTCCCTTCAGGAAAACATTTAACCCATGTGTACACTGCCATTCTCTTTATGTCATTATCCTCAGAAACGTGGATTTGCATGTCCCTGATTTCATTTCCACTCTTGCCAAGTTTACCAAGAAATGTAATGTGTGTTTGTTGCTCTAATTGAAGCTCTGATATTCTTGTGACAGCACACAAAACCATGTAACAACAACAATGAATACCACTCAGCGAGATATCACCACATGTTGACACACACACAGCTGTGAGACACTGATATACCAAGGTTATGAAATTTTACTGAGTTGTTTGTACAGTGCTGCCAACGTAAGTGAACAGTGGCAAGTTTGCAGACTTAATTGTCTGTCCCCGTATATGTACCACAGTTCATTTAACCATTAGGCTGTTGTAGTTCATTTTGGTTGTTTCCAGTTTGGGGCTCTTCCAAACAAAGCTTCGATGAGCAATCAAGTAGAGGATTCATGCATAAATTGTTCATTCCTCTGGGATAAATGCCTAGGAGTATAATTGCTGGGCTTATGGTAAGTGTACATATTTTTAAAGAAATTCCCAAATGATATTTCTGTATGACATATATATGTATATATGTATCCTCACAGAATGTGTGGTATTGTTTTGCATATAATCTATATAAATACTATTATGCTGTCAAATTGTGCTTACCCTTCTATAACTTGCCTTTTTCACTCAAAATTATGTTTTGAAGATTTGTCAAGTTGATACACATTGCTTTAATTAAATTAAATTAATTAAATTAAATGGTATTGTACTTTATTGAATTAATTTGCCATAATTATCTATTTTTTGATGGACATTTAGGGTATTTCCAGTTTTTCCTTATTATACACAATACTGCATTATTATTTTTATAAGCTCCCTGACCATATGTGGAAGAGTTTTAGGGGGTATCTTCCAGAGTGGAATTGCTGGCCATGGGTTAGATGCCTCTTTAGCACTACTGGATATTGTCCAGTTTGCACTTCAAAGTAGTTTTTCAAACACCATAAAAGAATTTCTATGGTGCCACACTATTGCCAGCACCCAGTAGAATAACATTTTTTTTTAATATAATGGGTATGAAATAAATTATTTGTGATTTTGAATTTGTATTTCTTGCCTTCTGATGTTGCTGAGCATTTAAAATATCCTTCTTGAACATTATGGTATATTCTTTCATGAATCCCTTTTCATATTCTTTGTCCTATTGTCTGTTGAGTGGTTTGTCTTTTCATTTGTATGTGTTCCTTATATATTACAGACACAAAATCTATGCATCACAAGTAACTTTTCTAAGTCTGTGACTTGTATGTTCACCGTGTTTATCATTCCTTTTAATGCCCCCAAAGTTTTAATTTCAATCTGGTTGAATTTCTCTGTCTTTCCTTTTATAGTCTGTGTGTTTTGTGTCTTTCCAAAAAATTTCTTTCCTGCTTAAAGGTTATGAGATGTTTTCTTATAGTTTAAGTATATTCTAAAGTTTTAAACTTTTGCTTTTCATATGCTGGTCCTAATTCACTTGCAATCGATTTCTTTCTCACAGCTGTGAGGCAGCATCCCGATCAATTATATTTCCACGTGGCTAATTGTGCCAGCACCATTTATTTAATATCCATTCGTACCCCTAGTTATCTGCCATGCCACCTCTGTCACTTATCAAGTTATTTTTATATGTGCGAATCTCTTTTTGGACTCTTGATTATCTCTAATTAATCTAATATTTCTCCCTAGGCCAATACCAGATTGTCTTGATTGCCAATAACCTTAGTAGTCCTTTTGATTTCAGGGAGGGTAAATCTACTCACCTGGTTTTGCTTTTTTTTTTTATTGTTAAATTTATTGGGGTGACATTGGTTAGTAAAAATTACACAGGTTCCAGGTGTACAATTCTATAGTACATTGTCTCTGGGTTACATTATGTGCTCACCACCTAGAGTCAGTTCTCTGTCCATCACCATCTATTTGGGTCCTCTCAGCCCCCTTTTTCCCCACATCCCTCCCCACTTACCCTCAGGTAACCACTACACTATCGACTGTGTCCATGAAACTTTGTTTCATTGTTGCTTTCAGTTTTATATTCCACCTATGAGTGAGGTCATAATGGTTCTTAGCTTTTTCTGTCTGGCTTACTTAGCATGATTTCCCTTTTTTTGAATTGTCTTAGCTGTTCTTGGCCATTTACTTTTCCATAGAGGTTATCAAGTACTATGAAAATAAAAAAAATCCTTCCTGGACTTTTGATTGAAATTTTACTAAATTATACTTTGGTTTGGGGAAAATCAATATCTTATCATATTTAATCTTTAACATTGAATGCTTTCCAATATTTTTAGGTCACCTTTAATGATATTAAGTATATTTTATAATTTACCTATAAAGATCTTGTATACCTATTGTTAGATTTAGTCTTAGATACTTCATAGTTTTATTTTCTGTTGCAAATTATATTTTTAAAATTAACTGTTCTAATTGTTTGATGTTGAGATATAGGATTATGATTGATTTTTGTATAATAATTTTATATCCCACAACTTTGCTGAATTCTCTTAATTTTAATTATTTAAAAATAATCAGGTCTTATATATAAAGTCATTATTTGTGAATAATTACAGTTTTGTATTTCCAGTAAAATAGTCAATAGAGATAATGAAAGTGATATTCTTACTTTGTTCCTGCTTTTAAAAAGAAATATTTGTATTTCACCAAAAGTACCATGTTTGATAAAGTTTTGGGGGTGGTTAAGAAGATCCTTTCTAGTTCTAGTTTGATAAGAGATTTTAAAGTCCCTAATGCTTTTTAAATCAAAAGATTTTCTGTCTCTATTGAGTATATTATGTAGGTCTTTTACCTTCTTCTCAATGCAATTTATGATGTTGGTAGATATTCTATTATTGAACTTAACTCACCTTTCTGAGATAAATCTTACATGGTTGTGATGTATTAGGATTTTAAACATTATGTGATTCAGTTTGTTAAAATTTAATTTCACATTTTTACATCTTTTTTATCATGAATGAGTTTGGCCTGAAATGTCTCCTTCTTATAATATCCTCATTTGATTTTGGAATCAAAGTTGGAAATCTCATAAATTGATGAGTTTCATTCCTTTTTTTTCCTCTTTGAACAATTTGAATACGATTGAAATTATTTCTTTCTTGAGGGTTTGGTAGACTATGCCTGTAATGCAATCTGGCTCAGGGATTCATCCAGCCTCTAAATGAGTTTTAATTACTGATCTAATTACTTTAATGACTAATGTGTATTTGAATTTTCTTAGGTCACTCTTTGTAAGGTTTGCTAGAAAATTGTCCATATCATATAGGCTTTCAGTTTTGTGGTTATAAAGTCTCCATGCCCCTCTTCTTATATAATATATGTATGCATTTGAGACTAGCAGTATTTCTCTGGCATAGTTTCTAGAAATTTTGACTGTGGTGTTCTCATTGTAAAAAATTTTTTCCTTTCAGATTATTTCATTTAAAAATATATATTTTCCAACTTTGGTGTGGTATAATTGACAATAACATATTCTTTTATTGTAATATAAAATTGTAACATATATAGAAAGTGCTCAGCACAACAATTCGATATATTATACATTGTGAAAGGATTCCCATACTTTAGTTAACACGTTCATCACCTCACATATTTATCTTCTTTTGTGTGTGAGGACACATAAGTTCTACTCTCGTAGAAAATTTTCATTCTACCACACAGTAGTATCAGTTATAATCATCATGTTATGCATTAGATTCTCAGACTTTATTCATTTCGTAAGTGAAAGTTGGGGCCCTCTTAAAGGTAATCCCTATTTCCCCTGGCCTCCAGTGACCTCGATACTCTGATGAGAACAGCAACAATAGTTTGTTTTTAGCTTGCTTGGTGATTTTTTATTTTAAGTGTGGGGATGACGCTCTTTCCAACTTTCTATATCCTAAGTAGAAGCCCAAAGTCTTTCCATTTCTTTTTTTGTAAACTGTTCATATCTTTATCCCATTTTTCCATGGAGTTGCTTTCTTTTAATGTATCTTATCATTTACTAATTCTCTTTTCAGATTGTCTAAATAGATGTTAAATCTACCCACTGCATTTTAAATTCTAATTTTTCATTAATTCTAGAATTCCAATGTGATTCTTCCAATCCGCTTGGTCATTTGAAAAGCAGTTTTCTGTTACCCTGCAGATTTTTTTTCAAGCTTGTTTTTTATTTATTTAAAGAACAGAGGGGAAGCCGGGATGGCTCAGTGGGTTGAGTGCTCACTTTGCAGCTCCCGGGACTGGGGATCAAATCCCGGCCCCGCCCCCTGCGGAACCATATGCTGAACTGGGAGCTCCCCCAGTTCAGTTCTCTCTCTGTCTCTGTATCTCTCTCTCTCTCTCTCTCTCTGTCAAAAAAAATATATATATTAAGAATTAAAAAAAGAAAGAAAAAAGGAATAGATATCTTGGGGATGCAACTTGTAACTGCAAGATCTGGGGATTTGAATCCCAGCCCTGGCCCATGTAAACCCATATGCTGAACTGAGGCACAACTGGTACCTGCATGGGTAAGGAATTAAACTGGGGGCCTCCCACATGGGAAGCAAGAACCTTCACCAGCATCCCAGCAGTTACCAGTTATGCCGAAGTTCAGCATATGGGTTTACATGAGCCAAGACCAGGAATCGAATCCCGGACCTCATGATGGCAAGGCAAGTGTTCAACTGCTGAGTTATCCCAGCATCCCCTGAGATTTTTAAAGAAAATTAAAAAAACTTAACCTAACATATAGGTTTTTTTCTTTTTAGAAGGAAAATCCGCCCATGTATCTTTTTTTAATTTGATTTATTTTTTATTTTTACTTTTTTATTGTTTTTGACAGAGAGAGAAAGAGAGAGAGAGAGATAGAGGCAGAGACAGAGAGAAGGGGGAGGGCCCAGAACAGTCTCCATAGTTGCACATCATTGGTTTTTCCACATAGGTTCATTCCACAGGTGGGTGTGGGGCTGCACAGGGCAGGAACTGGGCTGGGGTCTCACCCTGGTGAGAACTGAATTGGGGGCACTCCCCAGTTCAGCATATGGGTCCACATGGGCTGGGGACGGGATTTGATGCTTGGTCCCTGGGGCTACAAAGTGAGCGCTTAACCCACTGAACCATCCCGGCTTCCCTGCCCATATATCTTGCAAGTTTTTGTATTGGAAACAGCTAACTTCATTGAGTTTGAAAATGGAGTGACTATGCTATTTTTTTAAATAGAGATTTCACATCATTAATTTTACTACCTTCTTTCTTTCTTAGTTTTGACTCTTTCCTTTGTTTTATAAATGAATATGAATTTTTGATTTTACAGTCTATAGTGAATACTTCTACGAACTAAAACTCTTGTGGGTCATGCTGTGCTCTTTGTTATTGCTGATGACTCCTGTTTGCTCTATTTTGTGTTTTGTAAATTGGGCTAATCAGCTCTTATTTAATGGAGCTTTATCAGTGGTGTTCTGTGTAATGTGTATAAGTGTATCTTTCTAGAGAGGGATTACAATGATTTCTGTCATGGGCTCAGGGCATTTTAGCAGAAGGGGCCACATCTATGTGACCTTCTCAATCATGGGGTTCTGAGATTACAGATAGTGTTGGGCAGGCCTGTGACTGTGAACTCTTCAGAAAACATTCTTGGCTCCCCAGATCCCAGGCCCCGATAGATGGGCTTCTGTCCCACCTCCCCTTGACAATGATAGATTTGACTTTTTTAGTCCATCCTGGCAAGGAAGCCACAGCCCTCCAAGTGTCATGATTTTTCCCATGTGTTTTCATTTTATCTAGGCCCACTGTTTTGTCTCTTGTCTCTAGGTGGCTATTCAAACCCAAGTTTCTTTATTTTTCTCTGAATCAAGACCAGCAAGTGCTCCAAGTGCAACCACCAGTCTGGTTTTCAATTTCCTCTTTTTTTTGCCTCTAGTTATTTCCCTTGCTTTCTTTTGAGATCAGCCATGCATTGAAAGGATGTTTGATGTATTTTATTTAGCACTTCTAAGTGTTCGGTTAACAGGAGGGTTGTCAGCTATCTCATCTGCTACATTGTTGGAAACTGATGTCAATTCATTCAGCTTTTTAGGGCATATCTTCATGGTGTCTAACATCTGATTTAAATATTAAAAAAAAATAGTTTTGCGTGATGTTTTTGAAGATTGAAAATGGTGAAGGCCAGGTTCTTACCATATCTATCTTTATATTGCTTGTATCTATATAAAAAGCACCAATAATTGTTTAAAAAGTTGAGGAAATAGGAGGTTTATTTAGAGCACATCATTTGCTATTCTCTCAAGCCTGTGCTTACTTCTAAACAGTGATACATAAAGCGTCTCAGTCAATCTAAAAGCTGTTCTCAAGCAGACATCTGATTAGAGTGCATTGGCTTATCCAGAAAAAGTTTCTTTTGATGTTGTGAGTATTAAAGCTTCCTCTACATCCCAACTCATGTTGGCATACAGCATAAGAATCAGGTGGCTAGCTCTTTCCCTTCATTTTGGTGACTTCTGTCCTGGGCCAAGTCCACATGTGGACCTTTTTATTCCATAATTGTTTGTAGACTGTATGCCTCCCAAGGCAGCATGACTGTATCAAGCACTATTGATAACATCACTCCATCTCCTTCTCCTACCCCTGTGAACAAGTAGGAATGCACATGTATGAACATAGGATACGATAGATGTGTACTAACCTCTGGTAAATGATTATAGCTGTTTTTAGGAGTTTGCTCTGAAGGAAGGCATTGCTGGGTACCAGAGGCCTTCAGAAACGTGAACTCCCTGCTCTCCTGTTGCCCTCTTCTTGGAAGCCTCCCTTCCCCCAAAGCAGAGTGAGGGTACATCCCTGAGGCTCTGCCAGTCCTCGTTGATTCATTGCCAACCACCGTGGGAATTAACCAGAGACCTCCAAGGTGGCTGGAGTGGAGATTTGAGAGAAAACAGAATGAGCAGCCACCAGGCACAACCCCCTACCCACATATCCTTTCCAGGATGTTCAAGAGACGAGGATTTTCAGGCAGCTTCTGGAAGGGATAGTGTGGACCGCACACTGTTGCTCTGGGCAACAAATGGAGGACAGAGACATGGGGGGTGTGGGCTGTGGAGGTAGGCATGAACCTTGGAACCGAGAATAGGAGTGAGGAGATATAGAGTTTTCTCTGTGGATGGTGTTGGGAGTGGACATGGAAGTACTTTTAACTCAGAGACAGACAGACTCCTGGGAGCTGTGGTTTATAATGTCTGTTTATTTGCATTTGGGGCTTTAGAGGGGAGCTTAAACTAATGCAAATGGATGTGGCAGGACTATGAGGCAGTAAGAGACCGCAGACCCGTTCCCCATTGTCTAGTTTTCTAATTAGATAGGCAGGCAGGCCAAACACACGCTGTGCCTTATATTGCAAGCATTAGTCGTAATTCTGAGAGGTGCCAGCCAGATGCCCAACGATGGAGTCTGGCCCTGCCAGTTCTGTAGGGAGCTTGATGTGGGTTATATAACCCACAGACACGCACTTCTGGTTCTGATGCTAGGGATTCGGCCCTAATGAGGCCCCTAGAACTCCGGGTCCCAGGAAACCAAGTCAGACCACAGGTGGGTGGTGGTTCCCTTGTATCCCAGGCTGAGATTTCCTGCAGGTGCCTCCTTCCTCCTGGCTCCCCGCTGGCTCCTGTTTAATTTCCTTAGGGCGTGGAACCTGGGAAAATGGGTTGGAAGAACAGAACTTTCTGCTGGTCCTTAGAGCCGAAGCATCTTTTCCAGGGCCCGTTCTATCCCATTAGATGGAGTTGGTGGTAGAGCCTGGGCCCTCCCAATTTGCCTGGCCATGTGTAAGGGACTGTTCTGAGCAATTCCTGACACGTGCTACCCACCATCTAGACCCTCTGGCTGCGGAGTTGAGAACTGACTGTAGGAGCCGGGCTGAAGCACAGTCATTATGTGGAAGTCCATTGTAGTGATCCAGGTAAGAGAACGTGGCGGCTCACCTCAGACTCCAGTGGTAAAGTGGGGGAGAAGTGGCTGGATTCTGATTGCATTCAGTAGGGAGAGCCTACAGAAATCCCTGCAGGGAGTTCTTGACACATCAGATATGGGGAGTTAGAAGAAGAGTAGTCAAGGGGGACTTCAAGGTCATAGGTCTGGGCAACTGGAAGGATTGTGGTGTCACACACTGAGGTGGGGGGTTTATATGGAGAGCAAATTTGGGGTTGGGGAGGGGAAGATTTCAGTTTTGAATATGTTAAATTTAAGGTTTTATACACATGCACACACAGGCATCCAAGTTGAGATAGTAAGTAGGCATTTGAATATAAATCTGAGTTCAGGGGAGAGAGCTAGGTTAGAGACGTATGTCGGGGAGTATATCTGTGTATATACGGATAGAGGAGAGGAGGGGGCAGGGCAAGAGAGGAGAGGGAGAGCAGGGGAGGAGAGCAGAGAAGAGCTCCAAGGACTGAGCCCTGGAGCACTCTAACCTTAAGTGGTTGGGAGATAAAGGTTTAGTTCTTCTCTGTTCTTGTTTTTCTGCTTCCCACTGAATGTAAGCCTAGTGATGGTGGTGATTTTTTCCATCGGTGGCCCAGCACTAGTTACTCACTAAAAATCCGTAGGATGAATGAATGTGAAGTGATCTACCACCTATGCCATCTCTGACGGTGAAGTGGGTGCTGGTAAACGTGTCTGTTTGGGTGCCACTGATCCAGCCAAGTTAGCCCTGGGGTCACAGCGTGGTGTGGGTGAAGAGGGAGCACTCAGGCATCATTCCTCTTGTCTCCCTGTCCCCACTGCACCTTGAAGCTGCTTCTTGGAGGCTGGAAGGTGGGGGTGGGGGCTGCCGAGAGGCGCCAGGAGCTTTGAGGGACAACTGCAGAGGCCACAGCTTGAGCAGGAGGTCACGTACATGTCCCCCGTGGAATGGATCTGGGGTAAGGAGACGCTGGGGCTGCTCAGAGATGGCTCCTTCAGGAGTTCCCCTTGCTGCTGTGAGTGTGTGTGCGTGTGTGCGTGTGTGTGTCTGAGGCACAGGAAGTACTATAACTTCGTTATCCCTGTCCTTTCCTACTCAGGAGTCTAAAATCTTATTCCCTGAGAACATCAGCAAGCATAATGGATGCAGACATCATCGGAGGCAATACCAGAGAGCCTTGGGTGTCTTGTCCATCTCCCCAAAGAGCCCAGCTCAAAGGAGCGTGTCCCTGACACATGAACTTGAGCAAGGCTCAGCTCTGCCTCAGGCCTTCCCACCCCCATATCCTGCTCTCCTTTCTCAGGGCTAATTGCTGTGCCCCCCCAGAGGCTTAGGCACACCCCACTCTTCTGCATATGCCTCTTGTTAATTCTGGAGCCTACCGCTTATCACCCCCATAGACCAGATTCCCTTCTAGACGGAGCATCAGCTCCTCCAGAGGAATTTCTTGAGATTAGTGTTTCGGTTTCTTGGCTCCCCCACAACATTTCTGCAAAGGCTCGCTTTCTTGGAATGGTTTCCACCTGCAATCTTCCAGGCAGAGAGCCCTGGGCTCAGCTCCAAGGGTATTGACCAGCCGACCCTGTGTCCGAGCAGCGGCCTTCTGTCTCTTGCGGGTCTGTCTGGAGCTGCTTCCTGCGGTCGCGACCTGTGTCTGTCTGCTCCTTCCTCTCTCCTAGAAGCTATTGACAACATGCTTTCAGACTGGTCATTTAAAATGCAGCAAGAGCCTGCAGGCTTAAGGATTTATAGCATGCAGACTCTTAAGAATAATAAAGTAATTAAAGGGGGAGGGCTGATGGGGAAGATACCTAACAATCACCCACAATCCCACGACCTAGAGATAACCACAATAAACACTTCGGTGTGTTTCCCTCTGGCTGTTTTTTTTTTTTTTTTTTTCCATGTATAGGTATAAAGCATTGCTGTGGTCATATGTTCATTCCACGTTTCACCCAGTCTGCGTCTGGGTGGGCATTATAGGTGCATGAGAAAGAGGCGTCATTCCTCACATTTAATGCCAAAGAGCCGCAGCTCCTGGAGTCTTGGCCCCAATACCCAAGGTCAGCCCAGCGCAGCCCAGAACCTGCTTCCTGTGCTGCCCTGAGCAATCTGTCTGTTCTTTGGGGTTTACCAGCTTCAAGCCCTTATGCAAGCTGAGCTCTCCCTGCACCCACTTTTTTGAGAGGGCAGTAGTTGCTTGGTTTCCAGGTTATTCAGAACTCAGCAGTCTTGCCTGCCCCACCTGGCTTGAAGCTGCAAGGACCCTCTTGTATCCCACATCCCTCCTCTGTCTCAGGGGTGCCCCACCCGCCATCTGATCAGGTTTTCTCTGGGGCTTCAGAGCACTCACCTGCATTTCTCCTTTGCAGAAAAGGCCAGAGGCTGCCTACTCTCCCGCCCCCAGGGAAAGCTAGCAGGCACAAGCAGCCACTTCCCACGGAGTCCCGGGGAAGCAACCGCCAGACCTGCGATGCCACACTAGGGGCACAGGTGGGGAAACGCTTTTCTTGACAGTCAGGATGTCCTTTCTCCTGCAGTGACTGAAGCACTGGAAGAAGCGAGAAGGAAGATGCAAGCAAGATGCTCATGTCCCTTCTGCTCCTCCGCTTGGCCCCATGGTGTGTCCCAGCCTGGAACAGGATCCTCCCCCTGCATGGGCTGATTGTGTCATCACTGCCTCAGGTGTCTCCCTGACCCTGTGGGAACATCTCTGTGCCCTTTGTCTTCCTGGGTCCTCCTACCCTCCAGGCACACTCGACTCACCTTCTCCCTCCACCGGGAAGCCTTCTCCTAACTCCTCCTGACCATGTATTCTGGATTCCTTCAGCACACCTTGTCCCCATCAGCACTGTGGAGCCAGGCAGCCAGGCAGCCAGGGCCTGAGCTTCCATTGAGAAGTCTGCTCTTCCACCCGCCCGCCGTGACCCCTCCCATGGGACAGAGTGGTCTGCTGTCCTGGTATCGCTGCCACCCTTCTTCTCGACTCCGGAGGCAGCCTGAGGACAGCTGGCTGGCCGAGGGCGGACCCTGGGTCATTCTGGTATTCCTTGTAGAATCTGCGGCCTCGGTAAATCCTGGAAGAGGCAATCAGAGTGGTGACACCGAGCCTGGCCCTTTCTGGGGAGAAGGGCAGGTGGCACAGACTGTCCCAGGAGGTGTAAGAGGGGTGGGAAGTGGTCCCCGGGGAGACACCTTTCTAGTTTAGGGGAATATTAAACAGGCCAGGGAGGATCAGGCCTTAACAACAGGAGACAAGCTTTGGACAAATTCCAAGGTGAAACACTGGCACCCTGTGGGGAGGAAGCCTGGAGAATGAGTGCCCTGAATGGTGTTGCTGCAATGGGACAGTTTGGCCCACGGGGCTGGTGGCCTCCCTTTTGGGCAGGGGTGATAAGGCCAGGTCCCCCAGAATACTCTAGATGCTGGAGATCCCATCTGTCTGGCTGGACATCAAGCCCTGGAGTCTGGCCTGTGTGCAGGGGTAGCATGGCAGAAGCAGTCCCTTCCGAGCCCGCCTGGATACATGGCTTTGGCCCTAGGGATGCTGTTGGCTGTATGTATGTCCCAAGGGGGCAGAGGACGGAGCTAGAATTTAGAATGCCCGGGCTCTGAGCTCTGCGGCAGGGTCCCTGGGCTTTTTGGTGGTCAAGCCTCCCTTTTTCACTCTCTCTCATGCACAAGGCTAAATTCAACTTCATCAGCAGGATTACACATCTTATAAACTTCATGTTTAATATTCAAGCTGAGACTTTCCCCCCCTCAGCATATTTATTGAAGATGTCCTGGGAGGAATGTTAATGAATCATGACATCATAAACACTTAGAGGGATGGAGCTGGAGGCCGGGAAGAGGGGAGAGAGAAAAAGAAATCACGTGAGGAACCAGAAGGAAGGACATTTTCCTCTTGGGTCGGAGCTGGTTATAGGGGCTGCTAGGGTAGCAATGTCACGTCAAGGTAGCGAGCTGGGAGCTACGTTCTGGTCAGAGCCAAGCGGAGCCGGGGGTGCCATGTGTGCTGGCTGAGTCATACTTGTTTTGCATTTGGTGCATGCTGTGCCTTCAAGACACCAGAGCACCCATTCGAATGAATAATGGAGAACATCGCTGTCAGGTGTGACATCCACTCCATCTTCTTCTCTGTTATCCGGAGGGAGCATTTCCTGTGGATTCAGCGTGTGCATGACTGACCTGAATCCTGACCCTTCAGCCAGATGCTGAATCTTCTCTAATCATAATCGCATGGGGATTCGGGGCCACGAGGCCCAGAGGGGAAGAGGAGGAGCCAAGAAGCTCAGCTCCAGGCCTGGAGAAGCACTGTTCCCATGGTCTGAGTCCGCCATGCTCTTCTTTCTCCAGCCCCCGAGTGACGTTCAGATTACCTTCTCTCCTGATGGATCTGGTTTTTATTGAACAGTCTGCACCGAGAGGGATACAAAGAAGCCGGCCTGAATCCGCCTCCCATACCCTAGTCGTGTCTCGACAGAGCCCTGACTTTCCAGCCCCTAGAAGGAATGAAAAGACTGCCTGGTCTAGTCCAATTCAGAACTCATATCTGCTCCATCCATCCATGTCAGCGACCCCCTTGGCTTCGCCTCAGAGCACGGCGCTGCAGAGGCCCTGGGCATGGAGCAGCATGAGCAAATAAGAAGCAAGAGGCTTCCCGAGTCTGCCTCCTTGTCCCTGGTCCTGTCTGGCATGAGCCTGGTCCAGGCCACCAACGTCTCTCCCCTGGACTAGGCGAATGGCAGACAGGACCAGAAGAAACATGGGAGCAGCCTCTTCACTGGTCTCCCCGACTCCAGGGGCAGCTCCAACAATACAGGTGTTTTGTAACTGCGAAATGGGCTGGACATTTTTTTTTTTTAGTACTTCACAGTGCTACCGGAGGGTGCTCTAGGCTGTCCATGCCCTGTGGGTAGAGGAGGGGAAGAGCCATCCGAACAGACAGAGCCATCCAAACAGACAGAGCCAGCCCGAAGCTCTGTCCTCTGGCCTGGGTTGAAAGCGCTCCCACATCTCCCCCTCACAGCCTCCTGTCTCTACAGTTGATTCTTTTTTTTTAAAGATTTATTTTCATTGTTTTTCTGACAGAGAGAGACAGAGAGAGACAGAGAGAAGGGGGAGGGCCCAGAGCAGTCTCCATAGTTGACATTAGTTTTCCATGTAGTTTCACTCCACAGGTGGGCACAGGGCTGCGCAGGGCAGGAACTGGGCCGGGAGCCTCCTGCATAGGCCCCGGCAAGAACTGAACTGGGGGCACACCCCAGCTCAGCATGTGGGTCCACCTGGGCCAGAGCCGGGATTCGATCCTCAGACCCTGAGGCTGCAAAGCGAGCACTTAACCCGCTGAGCCATCCCGGCTTCCCCTCTACAGTCCATTCTGTTGGAGGCGGCTTCACTTGAATCAGATTCGGGGCTGCATTTTCTATGGGGCGGGTGGGAACATGCACAGCGCTCTAACTCTGTATTTCTGCAAATTCCCTTGACTTGACCCTTGTGTCCTGTTCACACAACTAGCTTTGGGGATGGGGGTGTGTGACAGTAGTGAGGGCTTCATGTCTGTGCTTTTTAGGTTGGAAGCCTACGCTGCCGGTCTGCAAGCCCAGGCAACTGGGGAGGTCTCACTCAGCAAACTAACATTCACTTTCTGTAATTGAAATGATATGTTGTGAGTCACATGTGCAGGAGTACCCTTCCGATCTTGACATTCATTTATTCACTCACTCATTCATTCACACACATTGAATCCCCTGGCTCTTGTGTCCTGCGATGATTACAGATGGGAAGAAAGACAACCTTCTCACCTCCAGGAGCTTATGATTGGGTGGGAAGTAGACCAGCGAATCTATGTGAGGCATCCTCATGGAGGGGAAGGGTGAAGCTTGCGACAGCAGGCGGGACACCCAGTGTAGTGGGTGGCGGTATCAGGGAAGGCTTCCTGGAGCAAGTGGTAACCAAGCGGAGCCCTGAAGGCTGAGTAGAAGCTAGACAAAGGATGAGCAATGAGGGAAAGGGAACAGCATGTGCAAAGGTCCAGAGTGCAGAGAAGTGTGCACTTGGGAATTGCAGGAATTTCTAAGTGACTGGATCATAGAGAGCAGGTCAAGGTTTGAGGGGTCAGGGGTGAAGGGGTAGCTGAGACTGGTACAGTGTCCAGAGCCTGATCGTGAGGATCTGGCCCCAGGAGGGGACCTTATCCCGAGGGCAGTAGGCGGTTCCTGGAAAATGTCCTGCCGAGGAGGCTGTAACCCATTTCTTGGTTATAACACCACCCTTGGCAGGGGATGGAGAATGGATTGTGGGGGCTGATCCTGGAGTTGGGAGGACCAGTTAGGAGGCTGCCCCCATGTTTTTCTGGTCCTGTCTGCTGTTAGCCTTGTCCAGGGGAGGAAAGTGGTGGCCTGCACCGGGCTCGTGCCAGACAGAACCGGAGACAAGTAGGCAGCTGAGAAATGCCATGTTTCTTATTTGCTTACACTGAATCTTTTATGGTAGAAACAGAGAAACAAACAAACAAAGAAATCCCAACAGAGCAAACGCCCCTCCCTCTGTGCTCTACCTCGGTGTCTACGGCCTCATCGGAGGCCGCCCCAAAGATGGAAAAACACAGACCCTAATCCCTTAGCTCTCGGGTCAAGGCCTGTGTGATTGTAAAATAAGTTGCCATGGCAACCCCGAGCAAGCTGGGGTTTGGCCTGACGGATTGGAGGTGATACAAGCAAAACGCTGTGATGAGCAAAGGGGTTTTGGTTCTGAGCCGGCCCCAACCCTGAGCTGGGGAAGTTGTCCTTGTAAGTCTAGCAGCATCTGTCTGTCAGGCAGGGCACAAGGCCCGGCGGCCCTGGGAGCCCTCCAGAGGGGTGGTGGTAACTATGGAGACGTGATGCCATGGGAACAGGACTGGGCCTTGCCAGACCTGTGGGGTAGACACCGTGATCTGAGGTCTGAAGGGCAAAGGGGTGCTGATGGTGCTGAGGGATGGGCAGCAGGTGGTGATGGACAGATGAGCCATTGCCACTGTAGTCCAGGAGAGAGCTTGCGGGAGGGGCTGGGGAGTGGGTGAGGGGTCCCCTGGTGCTGCCCACTGAGAATGTCATTGTGCCACACTGGGCCCTCCGCTCTGTGAGGTCTTCTCCTGTCCTCTGCTGCTGCAATGGAAACCTTCTGGGACAGAGTCCTGCAGTTCCTCTCCTTTCTGCCCCCTCTGCCTACGACATCCGGCCTCTGGTCTTCTTCACGACTCTGCTCTTCTACAGTACTGCTCACGAGGCCCGTGTGTTGCTGGCAATTTTCCCCATACTTATAGCCCCTTGTCCCCCCTTTAGGCCTTGCATAGGAATTTTTTTTTAAGATTTATTTTATTGTTTTTGACAGAGACAGAGAGAAGGGGAGGGCTCAGAGCAGTCTCCATAGTTGCATGTCATCAGTTTTGACATGGTTTTGTTCTACACAGGTGGGTGGGGCTGCACAGGGTGGGAACTGGGCTGGGGGCCTCCACATGGGAGGCACGCCGCCTCAAGCCAGGGGCCAACTGGGGGGCGAGAACTGAGCGGGGGCCTCCTGCATGGGAAGTAAACCCCAGTTCAGGATATGGGTCCACACGGGCCGAGGCCGGAACTCGATCCTTGGTCCCTGGGGCTGGAAAGTGAGTGCTCAATCCACTGAGTCATCCTGGCTTCCTCAACCTCCTTTATCTTTATTTATTTATGTATTTATTTATTTACATATTTACTTATTTTTTAAAGATTTATTTTCATTGTGTTTTTTTTTTCACAGAGAGAGAGGCAGACAGAGACAGAGAGAAGGGGAAGGCCCAGAGCAGTCTCCATAGTTGACATTAGTTTTCCATATAGTTTCACTTCACAGGTGGGCACAGGGCTGCACAGGGCAGGAACTGGGCCGGGAGCCTCCCGCATGAGTCCCGGCAAGAACTGAACTGGGGGCACAGCCCAGCTCAGCATGTGGGTCCACATGGGCCGGAGCCAGGATTCAATCCTCAGGCTCCAGGGCTGCAAAGCAAGCGCTCAACCTGCTGACCCATCCCAGCTTCCCCTGAACCCCCTTTTTCTGATGAGGAACTTCACGGGCTAAAAGAAGAGCCCACGGGCCTTTCTGGACGGGAGTGCCCCTCCCCGACCCCCGGCATCAAGAGGCAGCTGTGTGTTACAGTGGGACGTTCTTCAGTCCTCTTGGGCAGGACAACTGGCTTTGCGTTGGCTGCATGTCTTCACCTCCCTGGGCCGGCAGTTTCCGTACCTGCCAGGGAAGGCGGCAGCCGTGTCTGCGGAGGCCCCCGTGGCTCTGATGGCCCGTGATTACAGGTCCCCTGCTCACGTGTCTCTCCCCCTTTCCCACCGGATGTGTTTCTCTGCTCCTCCTGCTCTCAGAGTGAAGTTCAGTGGCCTCCACAGCCTTTCCTTAGGTCCTTCATGTGCAAAAGAGCCCCCTTTGGCTGCTGGGATGGGGCCTGGATGTGCACTGAATACAATCACTGATGTTGTTATTCATCAGGAAGAAAGACCAGGAAGAACAGCACAGGGAGAAGATATTGTTTGGGTACAATCTATGTTTGCAATTTTCCACATCGGTTCTTTTTATGAACGCTCCAAAAACAGGACAACAGCCGCGGCTGATTCAATATGCGCAGCGCAGGGAAACAATAAGAAAAAAAAAATCAGGGTTTTTAATAAGCACTTGGAAAGCCTGTAATTAAATCTCGGGCTGTGTTTGGAAAACAAGAATCTCATTGAGCGCTTTTGCCCCAGCGCTCCCAAACATCTGCACCGGTGTTTTCTGCTGGGCAATTACTATGTCCTCTGCGGCTTGATGAACAAATACAGGTGTGGGGCCTTATCGGGAGGGACAGTCCCAGGATGGAGGGAGGGCTGGGAGTTGGGGAAGACTTGGCACTCAACCCAACAGGTGCTGAAGCCCTGGGGGAGGAAGGTGCCTTGCTGAGCTCTGAATCATGAAGCGGGGGGCAGGGGAGGTAGTGGGGGAAGGGCCGCCCACCTGCCTCTCTTGTCTGCTTTTCTTAGAGTCTGATTTCACCCAAGGATTATGGGAACATGAGGGCCCTGCTAGACTAGGATTCAGAGACGTTTAATAAGGTGACCAGAGGAAAAAGGGGCATTGCAGTAAGAGAATGGGGGTTCAGGTCAGGGGGTGTTGTAGCTCCATAGCATACTTCTGTTTTAGGAAATTTCCCCAGTGGGCTAGGAAGGGCTTGTACCTTCTACAGTTCAACACAGAAGCTTCGACTGCAGGCCTCCACGGGTCCCGTGGAAATGCCCCCACCCACCTTGTAGTACTGTTAGTCACTGCACAGTCGTTAGGGGCTAGGCACCTGCTAGGCATGGCCCTGCGTGCTGTCCCCTGCACCCCTCAACACTGCCAAAGCATCAGTGCTGCTGTCACCATCTTTGCTTTGTGGATGGGGAAGTTGAGGCACGGAGGTTCAATCACGTGGGCAGGAACGCATAGCTGGTAGGAATGAAGCCGGGTGCCAGAGCTCACTGTCAGCCCCTGCCTGCCTTGGTCCCCCTGTGGCTTGTCAGAGACACAGTCACTGTCCTCCTTCCTGCACCTTGCTCTGGGTGCCCGCTTCTCAGACGTTGTAGCAGAGAGCTGGGACCCCCTCTCCTGGAGCCCAAAGCTCCAGGGACGTGCTGTTGGGAAAAGGCATGAAGGAGCAGCCTGCCCCAGAAAGAGAGTGGGGCCTGCATTCGTAGGAGCAGCTTCAGTGGGAGCAGCGTCAGCAATCTCGGGCAAAGGTACCGGCACTTCAAACCTTTCGTGGAAGGCGTTCCCAAATCCGACGCGTTCTCCAAAGGTCGTGGACTACGAGGGCACGCGCCAGTAGTTGGGCGCTTTGCCTGGAAGGATGGCTGAGGTTGGCTGGGCCTGAGGCGGGAGAGAATCTGTTTACTCTGGTGTCTTGTGCTTGCGGTTTCTGTTTCCAGTTCTCTGAAGCACACAGTCCTTCAGACAAGTTTGGCCTTTCCTTTCCATCACTGTGTGACCTTCAGGAAAGGATTCTCCCTCCCTGCCTCTCAAGGACAAAAGGATTTCCCTGCTAGAGACCGCCCAACTCCACGGTGCCACCTATGGCTTTCAGACCCCCCACTCTCGTCAAAGCTACAGCCCAGCTCTGGCCTGAAGCTGCACTGGCCTCTTCCCCACAGTGCGAAGGGTGGAGCTGCCATGCCAGCTGGAAGCTGCCCTGTGGGTGTGTGTGCTCATGGCAGCTCCTGTGCCCGATGCCAGGCTCTCGAAGGACAGCTGAGAGTGGAGAGCAGCCAGACCCCTCCCCTTGCTGGGCGTGGCTTCTCTCACCTCCTGAAATAAGGAGGAGAGGAGTCTGCTCACCTCTGCTCACTGCTGCCTCTTCCACTGCAGAGGCTGTTGCTGTGGCTATTGGGGCAACAGCTGTTGAAGTGTTGCCTGTGTCCACTCAATGATAAGGGAGAGAAGGAGAGAGAGAGAGAGAGGGAGAGAGAGAGAGAGCAAGAATGAGAGAGAGAGAGAGAGAGAGAGAGAGAGAGAGAGAGAGAGAGAGAGAGAGAGAGAGAGAGAGAGAGAATCACCAAAGAAGGAAGTCAATTTATATTCTTGGGTCCAACTGACTTAGCATATCTGCTGCCATCAGGGAGCCGAGGAGAATGGTGCAAATGCAGATGAAAACAAGGGCAGGCCTCTCCTTTAATGCCAGGGCCTTCTGCTTGATGCAGACTTGAGAAGAAACAGTTAACTGTGACCCTTCAGTACCAGTCCCGAACGTTAGGAATCAGCCGGAGTCTGTCATTCGTAAGCACACTTGTTCATGCGTAGTGCCCTTTCTCAGGGAGCTCTGGTAGAAGAGAAGGCTTGATTTCATTCATTCTCTCTGCCAAGCCTCTCCGTTTTGCAGGTGGAGATACAGAGGCTAAGGACACCACAACCTACGAACGCCTAAATCAGGTTTCTCAGTCCCCAGCGCTCTGAGTCAGCAAATGTCAGAGGGTGGGGAAGGAGTTTGCACTTGTCAAGTGCAATCCACTTCTTAGGGAGGGGCGGGAGCTATGTATACTCGCATATGTAGCGGAGGAATGGGGTACTTTCCCTTCTCTTCCTCTATGTTAATAAAATACAGTCAATACTTATGGACCCCCAGACATAGTGTTCTTGAGTGGACCCTAGGAAAGAAGCATCAGAAGCAAGAGAAAGACAGGAGCCCCATGGGTGAATGCGGAGAGAATGAGTCTACACTTCTTGGCCGCCCCTCCTGGGTTTCTCTCCCTTCTGCTGCCTCAGGCGCTGGCCGTGGTGCTGAATACTGATGCGCTAAATGCAGGGAGAGGTTGGTTTGGGCTGCTGATTTTAGCTAGTGCAGCAGTCAGCATGGTGGGTGTTTGTATGCCAGATGCCAGATACCGATGTGGACAGGTGACGAAAGGAGCCGCAGGAGTGAGGGTTGATCCTAAGATCGGTCCATGGTGAACTAAATGTAATGGTCTTAGTGGTCCAGTCCTGGGGGGACACTTGCTAGGTGACTATACCAGATGGCAGCTGAGAATGCCACTGGCGTCCTCCTTCCCCTTCCCAGTAGTGATGCCCATTCACCTTAGCAAGGCTGCCTTTTCTGTGATCCAGACCACGTGATCACAAACCACCTGTGTGCTTTGGTTATTTAATTTCTCTATGTTTAAGACATGACTTAAGTCACCATGAGCTGCCTTCAACCATGTTAATGATTTCTTTTTGAAGTACAACCATCTGTATAGTTCATTTCACATGATCTAACAGTCACCTCTTCTTATTCTATTGTCTAGTCAACATTTTCTTGAGGTCACAGAAGTTATTCCCCATTCCTTTTGCACTTTCTACCACGCAGTTCTGGGTATATGATAGATTCACAAATATATCAGATCTTTTGTGTCTCTGAGCTTTTAAAAAGCTCCCTGTATCTTTCCTAGATGTCTTTTGCACAAGAGTCATGCATGCTAGTCTTTGTAGGGGCAAACACGTCTTTTGTTAAAGCAGCTGACTTTTAAAAAAGTCAAATAGCCATGTGTGTATTGGGCATTCTAGAGAGGAGTGGAGAAAGGTGGCTGAATAACAAGGAGTGAAGGATGAGTAACATAAAAGTGATAGAGTTTATGGTTCTTATTGGGGAGAGTAATTCTTGCACTTTGTGGATTAATTATGAAAACTATGGCTTTCTTTGGGTTGTCTCAAACTGCTGCCCAGATGGCAGTCTGCTAGGTTATCAGTTTTCTATGGTTGCATAGATCAGACAGTTGCGTTATTGGCATTTGGCCATATCTTTTTAAAAATAGATATTACTTCATTGTTCCTGCTCTTGGGCCTGGATATTTGAGTAGAGCCAGTATGACCTATACAGCCTTGAAGGAATCCAGATTCATATTCTTCTAGAGTCAGAGAAAGGAAGCAGAAGGGAAGTAAGGCAGCCAATCAGCCTGACCCCTCCCCTACCAGATCTGTCCCACATGGTGACCCAGGTAAATACTGCCATATCTGTCCCCACCATCTTTCTCAGGGACTTGACAGCTGCTTTTGCAACTTGGACAAAGCAGCATCCTAAGTAACAGAACATTTTCTGAGCTCTGGGAGAAACTTCAGGTGTTTGATGATGAGGATAGCACAGTAAAAGCATTAAACTTTCCAACATGGCTGGGCCGAATATTAATCATCTGTCAGCCAGAAATCTCAGTGAGCAGGAAGGAGAGAATGATTTGGGTGGGGGAGGAGGTGAGATGAGCGATAGCTAGGTAGCATGGGGAATGGAAGGAGGGGGAGGAGGCAGGAATGATGAGGAGATAGCTGAGTGGGAAGCAAAGAAGATAAGTTGAGAGGAACTTGAAAGAAATGAAAGAAGGTGTATAGGAAAAACGCAAGGGGAAGGAAGAGAGTACAAGATGGCTGTGGAGATTCTTTGAATAAACTGGGCTCTGGACAAGGGCAATATCCTAACAGGAGGGTATGGGAGAGGAGATGGCAGAAAGGGGAGGAGGGAGAAGAAAAATGAAGGTGGACGTAGAGGTAGACTGAGGACAGACAGGCAGAGGCAGGCACACACAGACAAAGAGGCCATGAATATCCCAGGACCATGAGAACCCAGGGGCTAGTGTGACCTCACCAGAAGACAGAGCTGGCAAGACAAAGGGCAACTTAAGCCCCTTTCTGATCTGTTACCGTAAGTCACCCGTGGCAGCTGGGAAATGATGTCTGCCTGTGATCATTGTTTACTCAGAAAGCCGGCTGACGTGAGATGAAATGAACACAATAGGATGGAAAATTGCTAATAAAACAAAAATCCCTGCCGTTAGATTTTTATAGCCTAATTATTCAGCATGTTACTTGCTAATGGCATGAGACATTACCATGCTAATGTGCAGCCTGCATATGTCAGAGTGGGAAGGATTGGAGGGATGGCTACTGTCTGCAAATGGAGACGTTTCCTAGTCACAGATGGAAGACAGTTGAGATAAGTGGCATGGTGGCCAGGGAAGAGAGGCAACCATAGATTTTTCGAGACTAGAGCAGGAATTTAGAGCTCTTGTTCCTCTGTGCTAATCAAGGTGCCGTGGGCCCTTCCAACCCAAGCTGCTCTCTGCATCCACCGTGTGTCCCTCTCATTTGAGGATCACAGTACTGAAGATGATGAAGATTTGAGCACAGATCACAAGAAGCAAAAGCTGTCTCTATGTGAACTCTGTCACAGTGGAAATCTGACTTTGTTTACTCAGTTACTTGGCATCCTCCGAACACCAGCAGATCCAAATCATACGGAGTTAGTGAATATTTGTTGCTGCTTTTATTGGTAAATCTGTTCTGTTCTGTAGAAGGTACTCATTCTACTTGTTCTTGACAAAGTATAAAGACCCTGGAGCAGGGACCAAGTCTTCTCCTTGTCTTTGGAACTCCTTATTCTATCTATCTATGGATCCCTTGATCCAGGCCTCCATTCCACATAGGTTGAATGACTATACCTAGGCCATATGGTGGAATGCAAAGAAAAACACAGACCAGCATTTTCTCCAAGATACTCACAGGTTCTTCGTGGGGCATGGGGCGCGTATGCCTATTATAGTGGTGTTTAACCAAGGAGAGGCTGCAAGCATGTCTGCAGTAAGTCCCGCCTTCTGGGTGGATAGGAGCAGGGCTGTAGTTCTGGAAGGCGAGTCTATCTTCTTCAGCCTTAGACAGTCCCATCGCAATCACCTATTTTCAAGATGGGCAGTTTGGGGAAGGAAGGGCTGTCTGAGTGTGTGTGGGTGTGTGTGTGCATGCTTGAACCTGTCCCTCCAATGTAATGGTGGCGTTAATCTCTTCCTCTTCTCTCCTATGGAAACAAATCCCTTTTCTAACAAGACTATTTCAGGTTGAACCAGCAAGGTCAGAATACAGTGATCATGGCCATTGGTTCAAGGATGGCTGTGTATCCAGGGTGGACCAATAAATATTCTCCTGGTACTTTTGTTGGAACTAGTGACAATATTCTCTCTCTCTCCCCCCTGCAGGAAATTGTCTGTGATAGACTGAACTCATACTAAATTTAGAGGGGCAGGTGGCCAGATTTGTAGCATATGGGGGAAAATTACCTGAGAGTAAAATCAACACAGAAAAGCAAAGTCGAGAGAGAGAGAGAGAGAGAGAGAGAGAGAGAGAGAGAGACAGAGAGAGAGACAGAGACAGAGACAGAGAAACATAACTGACAACATTGTTCAAATCCATCTCTGAATTTAGACGTTTCTGAAATGAGATCTGCCCGGCCCTTTGGACTTCCTTGATATACAGACTCGCTCATTCTGTTTTTGTTGAAACTGGTTGGAGTTCAGTTTTTGTCACACACACTTCAAGTAGTCCTTTGTGATTTCTTTTCTTCCATTGATCGCTCTCTCAGCTTTACAATGCTGAAGGCATTCTCAGCCACTGTGAAAGGAACAAAACTTTATAATATTTTACAACTCCTGTGTCCTTTTTGTACCCTGCCATCTGCTTTGGTGGCCGTAGGTGAAGAGACAGGTCAAGCAGCTTGCTGAGCAATACTCGATGGAATGAAATCTGGTGCCAAGGTCCTTGACCTTCTTACCTATGAGTACAAAGGCTTATTCTCTCAGCCTTCCTTTTGTCTCGCTTCAGGTTCCTTCCCTCTTGTAAATTGATTCTGAAGGGATGAAGCTGAGGCAGAGCTTTATAACGGAGCTAGGTCTTTGAGGAGGGAGTTCAGAGTGAAGTGATTAATCAAGCAGAGCTCCCTTGAAATAGAGCAATGCCATTCATAGGGACGTGTGGCTTCTTAGAGCAGCCAGTGTGTCCTTACCTGCTGGCTCTGAAGCTCCCTGTGTCATCCATGCTGGCTCTGACGTCCCCCATGGCCCAGCAACATCACTGGAGTCTTGTGAGGCTGTTGGGCCACCGAGAAGACACATGGAAGCAAAGGCTGGTAGTCATCAGGCCTAATGACAGGAATTCTGAGTTTTCTTTTCTGGGCACCTGGTAAGAGGTCATTACTCACCCTCTGAATGTAGGCGTGGCTACATGACTTGCTCACAGTGAAACGTGAGCAGAAGCGACACAGCCATTCTGGGGAAAAGCTTTAAGAGCCATCACATGACTTTCTACGGTATTTCTGCCATGCTGCTTGAAATATTCAAGATGCGGGCAGGGGCTTCCACCAGATTGACTGTCTCCAACTAGGAAAAGGCAGCCCACCTGACATGGACATGAAGTGTGAGCAAGAAAATCATTTTAAGCCACTAAGGTAATTAGAAAAAAACAACCAACTTAATTTTTTGTAGCACAGTTTTAGATTTTGTACATCTCCCCCTGCCAGTCTCCTCTATGTTGATATCAAGCAGTAATGTGGTAGATTTGTTACAATAAATGAACCAATATTAATATATTATTATTAACTATAATAAAACCCATAATTTACATTAAGATTCACTCTTTGTGTTGTCTAGTTTAATGGGTTTTGACAAATGCATGTCATGCATCTCTCATTATATTATCTTACAGAATAGTCTCACTGCCCTAAAAATCCTGTTTATTTCTACCCCCTCACTTCAAATTCTTGGCAATCATTGATTTTTTAAAAAAAGATGTATTTATTTTTTATTGTTTTTGACAGAGAGAGAGAGAGAAATACAGAGACAGAGAGAAGGGGGAGGGACCAAAATAGTCTCCATAGCTGCACATCATTGGTTTTCCCACATGGTTTTATTCCACAGGTGGGCGGGGCTGCACAGGGCAGGAACTGGGCCGGGGTCTCACCCTAGTGAGAACTGAACTGGGGGTACTCCCCAGTTCAGCACATGGGTTTGCATGGGCCGGGGCCGGGATTCGATCCTAGGTCCCTGGCGCTGCAAAGTGAGTGCTTATCCCGGCTTCCCCATGAGTTGATTTTTGAATGTTGAAGCGCCCTGTGTATCTGAAATAAATCCTTCTTGGTCAGGTGTATAATTCTTTTTTATACATTGTTGGATTTGATTTTGTAATATTTTGTTGACTATTTTTGCACTTGTATTCATGAGTAATATTGGCTGTTGTTTTCCTTGCTTGTAATGCTTTTATTTGGGTTTGGTATAGAGCTATGCTGACCTCATAGAATGAGTTAGGAAATGTTCCCTCTGGTCTCATTTCTGAAAGAGATTATAGAGAATTTCTTCCTTAAATGTTTGGTAGAATTCACCAGTGAAACCATCTGGACTTGGTTCTTTCTCACTCAATTTCTTTGATATAAATATAGGTTTATTTATATTATCTATTTATCCTTCTCTGAGTTTTGATAGTTTACATCTTTGAAGGAACTGATCCATTTCATATAAGTTTCAAATTTGTGGGTATAGAGTTTAAAATATTCCTTTACCATGCTTTTAATATCCATGGAATCAATAGAGATAACTCCTCTTTTATTTCTGATATTAGTAATTTGTCTTCTTTCTTTTTCTTAGTTAGCTTGAATAGAGGCTTATCGATTTTATTGATCTTTTGAAATGACCAACTTTTGGTTTTATTGATTTTGTTTATTGTTTTCCTGTTGTCAGCTACAATTTTATGATTACTTTTATTCTGCCTGTTTAGGTTTATGTTATCTCTTTAATTTCCTAAGGTGCAAGCTTGGTGATTAATTTTAGGTCTTTCTTCTTTGTTAATACATTCACTGTTATAAATTTCCTTCTGAACCCTGCTTTTGCTGCATTTCACAAATTTTGATAGGGTTGTGTTTTTTTATTCAGTTAGTGTATTTAAATATATTTTTCAATTTCTCTTGGGAAAATCTAGCCAACCTGATGCACAAGAAGTGTGATAAGATAGAGACTATTATTGTGTTGAGACTAAGGATTTTTTTTTTAATGTAGAAAAACTAGCCTATCTTACAGGGAAATGGGTACAAAGAATTTTGCAAGTATAGCAATCATAATTCGTAGTTTTGTCATCAGAAATCAAGTCCGGTTAATTTAAGAAGAAAACAAACTTAGTAAAATGAATAGTGTATAATTCAAAATAACGTCAGGAGGACTGGAGTACTTGGATTATAAACTGCACACCTGGGAACAATGTTCCAATCGTGCAAAAAACAAAAGCAGCAAAGACACCCCTGAAAATGGCTGCTGCTGCCCACAGACAGAACAATTCTCCCGACTCCTGCCTCTTCACCGTCCTTGCTTCCCATTCAAAGTCTGGGAGGTGTCAGGTTGGATAGTTCCACAGAATGACAGCTTCTGCTTTACGAGTTCGAAAGGGACATGGCTGAAAGACACCTGACTTGAGGAGGAGTCCAGACTCTCAGGGCCGTGGGCCTGAGCAGGATCCTTGGCCTTTGTGAACTTGTCTGGTCGTGTAAGGAAGAAAGGAGACTAGTGCTTTGAGAGCCATAAAGCTCTCTACAAATGTATGTCCTATGGGTGCACATCCAGACCTGGTAAGCATGGAGCCCAACAACTAAGCCTGCTCTTGACACAGGTTAGTCACTCAATATCTGCAACAGATAAAGCGTCGTAATTTGTCCAGGTTAAAGACCTCAGCCTTTCTGTGTCCCCACTGGTTCCAAGGGAATGGGAGCCAGAGATTTTTTGTCTGCTTTGTCCAAGCTTCAGAAACTAGACCAATACCTAGAAGAATGAACTCTCAATAAATAGCTGTTGAGTGAGTGAATGAATAATTGAATGACTGAATCTCTATCCTCTCAACTGAGACCAGAATTTTCCTAGATGAAACCCTTACTTCTATGTTCATCCAAGGAGTTCCTTCCTGACTTAGTCCCCGCTTTCTTCAGCTTTAGGGAAGGGGCTTCAGCAAAGCATCCAACTGTCCAAGCAGCTAGCTTCTGTTACTGTTTCTCCAGGTCTTTATTTTTATTTTTATTTTTTATTGTTTTTAACAGTGAGAGAGAGAGAGAGAGAGAGATACAGAGACAGAGAGAGTGGGGAGGGCCCAGAACAGTCTCCATAGTTGCACATCATTGGTTTTTCCACAGTTTAATTCCACAGGTGGACGTGGGGCTGCACAGGGCAGGAACTGGGCCAGGGTCTTTACCCCAGTAAGAACTGAACTGGGGGAACTCCCCAGTTCAGCATATGGGTCCACACGGGCCGGGGCCGGGATTCAATCTGCGGTCCCTGGGGCTGCAAAGTGAGCGCTTAACCCACTGAGCCATCCCGGCTTCCCCTCTCTGAGTCTTATGATCCGGATTTGCTGGCTGCTTTGGAAAGAAGTGGGTCCCAGTCTCCACCATCCCCCTTTGAACCTACCACCCAATTATTTCTTTGCCTTCTTCGTCATCCTTTTTTTTCCAGCCTTGGTTCTGATTTTCCCATTGCTTAGTTGGGTCTTAGCAGAGCTAGTCTAAGTATAGCACTCTGGACCAGCCATCCTTAACAGTCATCAGCTCATCAAAGTACTGCCTTTGGACTTATCTGGGTGTCATACTCAAAGTCGTGGAGGACATGGGATAGAGACTGTTGAACTGAGAAAGAACTTCAGGGGCCATCTGGGCTTGCTTCTTTGGGGGAGGCTTTGCATTCTGTTTCCCTGCCTGATCTTCCTGTGGCTGGCTCCTCCTCATCCACGGAGGCCTCAGTATAAAAATCAACTTCCACGTGGGTCTTCCTGACTGTCCAATCTAAAGTGACCACTCAGTCCCTCTCCATTGTAAGACTACATATTAATCATTTGCTTATGACTGACCACTATGTCACATACATATTTATTCATGAACAGTACCTGGCACACATCCGCAGTGCAATAACATTAGCTGGATGATGAATTCAGTTCACGTGTGTCTGGAAATTGAAGCCCAGAAAAGTGACCTTGAAGAGGTCACTGAGCTCATCAAAGGAAGGGCAGGGACTAGAACCCATGGCTCTTGACTCTTGTCCGGTGCTTTTCCTACTATACCTTCATAGCAATAAAGATAAAAGGAAGATTTCTTGAGTCCTCACTGTGTGTCAAATTCTGTCCTCATCCCTACATGTCAGGCAATCCATCCTGTGACAACCCTACCAGATTGATAGAAATCACATTTTTATAAAGAAGGGATCAGAGTATTTTCCAGATATCATGAAAGCTTGAATCTGAACCCAGTTTGGTCCAATTCTCAGGTCATTTTTGTACCATCTGAGCTGCATGACACTCTTCAGGTAAAATTGGCGCTTTATGAGTAGTTCTGTACAGTGCACCCACACAGTGACTCACAGGGACATTCCTGCCACTATGGAAGCAGATGGAAGGCCTGGGTTAGGGAGGTTCTGCTGCTTTTCCTTTGCCCTTCAAATCACTCTCTAGAGATGACATTTGTCTGATTTGCTCACAAGTGAGGCTCATCTACTCTAAATATTTTTCTTAAAGTTTTTTTAAAAAAGATTTATTTTATTGTTTTTTGAGAGGGGAGAAAGAGAGAGAAAGAGGAGGGCCCAGAGCAGTCTCCATTGTTGTACATTATTAGTTGTGACATGGTTTTATTTCACACAGGTGGATGTGGGGCTGTATGAGGCTGGAACTGAACTGGGGGCCTCCTGCATGGGAGGTGAGAACCTTCACTGCCAAGTCACCCCAGCAGTTACCAGCTGTGCTGCAGTTCAGCATGTGGGTTTGCATGGACCGGGGCCGGGAATTGAACTCTAGACCTCACAATTGAGGCTAGTGCTCAACCGCTGAACTACCCCAGCATCCCCAAGGTTCATCCGGTGTAGAGCCTTGGGATGCAACCATCTCATGGTGTAAGCAACTCCCCAAAGGTGTGTGGTATGCATGAAAGCTCTGCCTGGCTTGACTCCATTTTCTTCTTGGGATGACAAAGAGAGCTGGAATGTATGGAATTGATGCCAAAATGGCCCCCAAATAAAATACCCTGCCAATGATGGACACTTTCCTCAATATATAACATGCGGACCAAGTGATAACAGACCACAAGTCTCTGTTTGTAGCTTGGACACCATGTCCTTTTGGCTCTGCCCGCCCCTGTCCACTGGTGCCCCTGCTGTACTGACTTGGCTGACTCCTGACCATGGGCAAACTCTTCCTCTTGCTCATTCTCCAGGTGGCTGAATGTTTCTGGAGAATCCACATAGCTCCCCTGACTAGCCTCCATCTGATCCGTGTTCTTTTGCTTCAGCCAGGCCTTCGATGCAGCTCAGTGATCCATTTGCTCTGTTCTGGTCACCCGTTCCTTCCTGTCCTCACCGTTTTCACAAAGACATTCATGAGGCATTCAACAAAGCCAGTCCAAATGCACACATCTAGTTTGACAGCAGAGCGGGAGCTGCAGGGTGGGGGGCAAGGTGTTCTTTGCACCTGTATCAACTTCTCAGGTAGTGACAGTCTGGGTGGTCACTACTAGAGCTCTCTGGGTCTCTATTATAAAACTCTACAAATCATCTGATGGGCTCCAACTCTCTTCCCTAAGCCTCTGATGAAGTATTTGAGGGTCATCATATAGAGAGTATGGTCTTGCCTCCTTCCCTCCCTTGTATTCCTCTCTTGTATCCCACCCTTCCTCCCTCCCTTTTTTCCTTCCTTCCTTCCTTTCTTCCTTCCTTATTTCATCCATGAAAATCAAGTACCTACTATGTGCCAAGCACTGTTCTAGGCTCTGTAGAAGGAAGGCTAAAATCTTTGATGTTCTGGAACTTCCATGTAAATGCTAGTTGACTTCTGCCTCATACCTTCTTAGGGTGCCTTCATCCCGAGTCCCCTACATCCCCGATGCACATTAGTTAGCCTTTCCTCCATGAATATATTTATATATTCATCAAACTTGGTTAGATTTGGGGGCTGAAACAACCTCTTGGGGCTCAAGTCTAGTTCATTCGATTTCTTGTTCTGAGACAGGGAAGAACAAAAGCAAAAGCAATAAGGATGCAAAAAGAAGATACACCTGTTTAAGACAGAGACCCTCAAAGCAGCTCCCAATGGCAAACCAAACATTAAAAGTAATTTCAGTTGAGCTGAAGTCTCCCTGAACTCGAAAGCACAGATGTAGGGAGATGAGAGAGAAGAATTATCTTGGAGATACAGTAATAAGCTAATACAGCGTGCATGACAACTTGAGGACTGAGACTTCATAAATATATTCATGTTTTCTTCCCAGTAAGATTGATTAAATACCCAAGCACAAAGTTAGAGTAAAAGAGAGATTGAAAGAGTGAGAGTGAAAAAGAGGGAAGTGAGCTACAGAAGTTCTGGGAAAACATATCAACTCCGGACAGAGAATACTTCATCAAACACGTAAACAGCTGCTGCCTGATACATTAGAGTCTGGAAGTACCATAAATTAACCTGCCAAGCAACTTTGCAAAAGGTCATATTTAACATTCATCAGGCTCTAGAAAGTGGTATGTATTTTCAAGGCTGAAAGAAAGAGAAAAGAAAAAAAAGAAAAAAAAAGGCTGCTTTCTTTGCATTGCATTTTCAAAATCACTTCCAAATTATTCAGCAGGAGAGGAAAAAACCCATTTCTAGCTGAGTCAGGGACCGAGTATTGATTGCCTTGTCACCTAGGCATCCCTTGAAGGTGGGTGTTGAGGCATATAAATAGAAGGGAACATTGTTGGGACCTGACTGTTTGTTCACTTTCATATTAAGTCCTTTTTCCTGCTTTTAAGGGCAAGGCGGTCTTATTTGGAAAAGTGCCCACCCTTGGGGGAAAGGGTGCTTTGAAAGCCACACAGTGAAAGAGCAGATCAAGAGGAGGGCAATAGTGAACAGGAAGCTGTAGGTGGAAGAAAATGAACACCAACCCCAGCGGTGGCTGGTTTGGAGAACACACCCCTTTCCTTTAGGCTGAGGGACCTTGACCCAAGGCTAAGTAACCAGTCATGCAGTTTTGAGTCACTTAACAGGACCTGTGAGTAGTTGGACTCACCATTGCTGGGAATTCGTTTTGCCATCCACTAAACGGGTATGCAAACACTTGTCTGTAGAACAGATAGAGAAAGGGTTTCCTCGTCTGGCTGGGAAAGATATAGCATGAATCTAGATCATTCGTTTTCTGTCCGCTGTCAGAATGCCTGTTTTCTTGATCTGACTTTGGATGGACGGGTCTGTCTTTATTCCTGGTTACTTCAGACTCTCTCTGTTCCTTTCCCATGGACTGCCTTTCCAAACTGGCAGTTCTGATTTGCCTGCAGAGCTACATCAATATAAACGTTTATTCAACAAATATTTATGACGTATTTGTTCTGTGTGCTGGGCTCTGTTCTAGGTGCTGAAGGTACAGCTGGGAACAAAACAGACCCAAATCCCCACCCTCACAGTATATAAACAAACAAAAGACATGAATAAACAGCGTGACAGTAGGATATATATCATAAAGAAAATGCATGGTAAGTAGAGGAAGGTGACAGAGCTGGGAGTGTCAGGGTGGCTACAATTTTTTTTTTTATTGTTAAATTTAATGAGGTTATATTGGTTGGTAACAATTAGATAGTTTACATATGTACAAGTCCACATCACATCATTCATGCATCGTATTATGTGCCCATCACTCAGTATCAGTTCCCTACAATTTTAAATAGTGGTTAGTGTAAGCCTCCCTGGGAAGGTGAGATCTAAACAAAGCCTTGTAAGAGGGGAGGGAGGAACCTTCTGGATACTGGGGGTGGGAGGACATTCCAGGCAGGGGGAAGAGCAGTGCAAAAGCCCTGAGGTTGAAATGTACCTGGCATGTTGGAGCAGCAGCAGGGTGGCTGTTGTGACTGGAGTACAGTTGACTGAGGAGAAGAGAGTGAGGGGAAATGAAGTCACAGAGGTGCCCAGCAGCGATTGCCTAAGGCCTGGCAGGTCAGGGTGAAGGCTTTTTAGTATGAAAGGCTTTTGATGGCTTAGAGCAGAAGAGACAATGTGGTTTAACACATCAAATACAAATGTGTCACCACAGTGTTGCTCAGATCTGCTTTAATCAGAGAAAAGAAAAGGAATTCAGCCTCTAATCTAAAGTCACAGGTGTGGAGGGAAGCTATGGGCAAGGCAGGGCTCACTGAGAACAGCTCCTTCTTCATTCACTCTTTCCTTGTACAAAATCTTTGTCGGTTCTTAGCAGCAAGCCATTGAGCAGGCACTGAGGGGGTGGGGAGTGAGACAACCTAGACCAGGCTGGGGTCCTGGGACAGCATAGATGGGGAACATTCAGACACCCTTCAGAGGTCCTGGATACAAAGCAGAGGTGAGCTGACTTCATTTATCTCAAAGAGTATGGCTGAAAGGCTAAGATTGCTCATTATCCTTACAATAGCCACTCTCCTCTTTTTCTAAAAAAAAAATACCCTGGCTTTACCAGGTGTTCTCTAACTTCCCTTCAGCCACGGGTGTCCAATTAGAAGCAAAAGCCACAGATTGAAGCTTCCAGGAAATATGTTGAAAGAGGGCTGACTCTACTGGGGAGAATGCCTTGTTGTTCTTTCCTATGCCATTTCTTCTGAGGGCTGGAGCTGTAGTAGCCATCTTGTGACCTTGAGGATGGAAGCCAAGAGCTCAGGATGGCAGAAAAATAGGCTTCTGGTTCATGGAGCCCCCTTACCATCACTGTGCTTCTTACATTTTGTCTTACATGGGAGCCTACACTCCTAATTTCTTTGAGCCACGTTATTAAATGACATAGAAAGTGTAGCTGAGAAGGCTCTCTTGATCACCTGAAGATGAACACTGATCTAGAAATTGAAAAACAGAATTAGTGTCCTTTGTCTGAAATGAAATTCTCTGGATGATTATGGTCATACTACTTAATATTAGTGATAATTGTTATTAATTATACAATTACTGTGTTAATTGCTTTATTTACTTCATTATCCCATGTGAGCCTCGCAAGCCATTGTATAAGGTAGGTGTTATGCTACTTATGGGCCTCATAAATAGAATATTTATAAATTTGTTATATTTTAAATATGAAAAAAGAGAGACTCCTGGAGATTAAGTCCAAGGTTATAGAACAAACAAGTTGTAGAGCTGGGGTCACAACCAAAGCCCTTGTTCTTAACTACTGTCATGTCTTACTTACTTTCTCTGGACTTCAGTTTTCTCATCTGTGCAATGGGTGGTAGGACTGGATGGTCTTTGGACTCTTTTCAGCCTGGACCTCTTTGGAACCTAGCTTGTCCTTTCTGTTCAGTCTTGCCTGTCTGAGCGTGACCTGGTACCTCTGCCCATTCCCTGCATTTCCAGGTGGTGCCTTTGTCACAGATGTCATAATCGGAGCTTTCGCCAGCTCCCTCTATCTTGAGAAGAATGTCTCCTTGGACGGTCTGAGAAAGCAGCCCCAGCCAGGGAGCGCCGCGGGTGTTAGGAGGCAGTTCTGCTCCTGCCGGCTGGAGAGCCTTCTGTCAGCTCCCGAGATGGCTCACTGGGGGGTGGCCTCATCTCCGTACCCCAGACAGTCTGTCTGTCCTGATGATCAAAGAGGGACTTGGCGAGAGCAGCTGCTGGGAGCCCTGCAGGGTGATAGAACTTCCCCAAGGTGCTCAGGAGCCCGGGGCTGCTGGCGAAACATGAGGAACAGCCATGTGCTGTGTAAATACAGTTGCAGGATGGAGCTGTGCGTTCCTTGGTCCGCAGGGGCTTATTTCCCGAACTGTGAGGCAGGAACTGTCCTCTTCGTCAGGATTGACAGGGCCGGTGGGGAAAGCTAAGCAGACCTTGATTTCTTTCCTTACCTTGGCACATTTAGCTCCTGAGCAGAGGGAGCAGGCCTGGGGGGCCAGGGGCAGCCACTGAAACTGGGAGCTACAGGTGGCCTTGGAGGAGAACAGTCTTACTCTTCTTGCGGGGTGGAACATTCCAGCCTCCTTCTCCACATTCCAGCTCTCCAGATCCCATAGGACCTTCATTTCCCTTCTTGGAGCAGCCAGGACACTCCCTTTGGGATGTGCCTGGGTAGGCAAGTTTGGCTGCTGCAGTTCAGAAGACCTGTCTCTCTTGCTCATCTGGGAGAGGATATGGGATTTGTGTGCCTGTGTGTGATGGAGGTGGCGAGTGAAATTGATGGGTGTGAGATGGTGATGGTGATGCTGCACACCTGGCGGTCACTCCACTTGTTAGCTCAGACCCAGCCCCTTTGATTTGGATGGCCGGATTCTGGAGTTTGTTATGGATCTGCCTGGGCTGCAGGTCACAAAGAGAGAATGTGGCCCCTGCAGCAGTGGGTGTGAAGGGCACTGAACCAGGGCAGAGGTGGAATATTTTTGAGATGCAAAAACATCCCTCTAGGTCAGCCCAGAGGAAGAAGAAGACTCAGGACCTGCTCCAAGGTAGCTGAAGGTGTCTGAGTGGGAAGGTCTCTGAGTGTTAGTCCCGCCTCCTTCCCCCAAGGTGAGAATTCTTTGGGAATGGATTCTTTTCCAGGGTGGGCTCTGGGTGAGAGTTTACCGATGGGGGAGAATGTAGCTCTTGGCAAGTCTGCCTGGGAGGAAGTGGCTGCTTGGCAGAAAGGGCCATGGCTGTGCAGCTGGGCTTCCTTTTCAGAGGCCAGCAACCCCGTCATCTCTCTGTTTGGTTTCCTGGGGAGAGAGGAAGATTCCTGGCACTGACATATTTGATTCCTGTCCTTTCTAAGGGAAGTAGCAGAGGCTCCAGCATTTGAGTCATTGCCTGCCTCCCTGGGGCAGGAGGTGCCTGAGCCCCCCCACGTCCAGTTTCTGTAACTCACCAGTTTGGTCTCTAGGGAAAGAAGCCGGACTGGCTAGGATTCCTGAGGTGTGCGTGGCCTCTGGGGATGCCATAGCTAAGGCTGTGGCATCTTCATTCGGGGCTTTTCAAATGTGGCGTTTTGATCACCCCGTTTCCCATTCATCTCTCAGCCCCAAGGACGGCTGGAGGGCAAAGCTGCAGGGTCAAGCAGCCCCTGCGGGATTCTTTTCTAGTCGCTGGAGCAGGAGGCACTTGGAAAAGGATGGGTTTTGCTCCAAACTGCAAGCCCAGCTTGGCTTTATTGTAGCTCAGCGGTTCACATAGCAGAGGGACTAGGCAAGGGGACTTGTGAGCGTGGAAGACACCTGTGAGGATGTGGAGGCTGTCCCGGGAGCACACCAATGTGAGTCCTGACTGGAGGGAGCAAATTTCTAACACTGACAACAAAAGGGCCAACAAGTCCTTCCCCACTCAGGCCTCTACTGTAGAAACAGGCTAGGTCTGAAGTCCTGCCCCAGGCCTGCCGCAGAACTAATGCTCAGAGGTCAGACAAAGCACTAGAACTGGATTCCCTGCTCCCCAGTGTTTCATTAAGCAACAGAACAAGAAGGGATCTTAACAATCTTCTGTTTTCTACACCCTTACAGAGAAGAAAACTGAATTCCAGTGAGAATAATAATAATAATAATAGTAGCAAATGCCTTTGTATTGCTTACTCTTTGCCCATTACTGCTCTAAGCACTTCTTCAACCTCACAAAATCCTATGTGGCAGGTAATGTGACTGTGTCCATTTTACAGCTGAGGAAACTGAGGCAACAGAGGCTAAGTGGCTTCCCTTACATGGGCATAGAGTGAAATTGAAATTCAAAGGCAGGTAGGCCTGGCTTCAGGATCCAACCTCTCAACCATTATGCTAAGTCACCTTGATAGTGGATCAGAGTCGGGACCCACAATCCAAGCTTCCCAAGCCTCCATCCAAGTATTCTTTTGGACCTGCTCCGTCCAATATGGCATCCGCTAGCTGCGTGGTGCCTCTTGAGCCTTGAAATTGTCCAAATGGAGGTGGGTTGCAAGTGTGAAATTCACTCTGGGTGTCGAAGACCCAATATAAAGAAAAGCGTATAAGCTAGCTAGCTCATTAATGTTTTTTATATTGATTACATGCTGAAGTGACATTAGATGTATTGATTTAAATGAAATACATTATTATAATAATTGTCTTCTTTAAAAAAGATTTATGTTATTGTTTTTGACAGAGAGAGACATACAGAGACAGAGAGAGGGGAGGGCCCAGAGCAGTCTCCATAGTTGCACATCAGCCTCCCTCATGGGAGTCATACCCCTGTGAGCGGGGGCCTCCCCCAGGGGAAGCTCACCCCAGGCGGAACCACATTGGGGGGCTTCCCATGTGGGAAGCACACACTGGGTGAGCATGTGGGTCTGCACGGGCTGGGGCTGGGAATCCCTCAGATCCCGGGGCTGCGACTCCCTCAGATCCCGGGGCTGCAAGACGAGCGCTCAACCAGCTGAGCCATCCCGGCTTCCCCTATTATAATTGTTTTGAGACATTCTAAAACTGCCTGGGTGGCTTGCTTCTGTGGCTCACTTTCCATTTCACATTGTGTACGTGACTTGCGTTTGTGGACAGCCCTGTTCTTCACCACTGATGCCCAGCTGGAAAGCAACACCTGCGAGCCTGCATCTCAGTCCCAGTCCCCGGGACTATAGCGCCTCCTGAAGAGAGCGTCTCCCCTGCCCTTGGCCTTGCCTGCATCTGTGACTCACATCCCTGCTACAGTGAAGAGCTGGACACCCTCCCGGCCACCACTGGGATGATGTCATCAGGAGAAGGGCACACCCATGAACTCTTTGGAGGTCAGTGAGGCTTCATGGGGAGAACACGACTCCACAGTTACATGCTTGGCTTCATTACATATTAGCTCTGCTATGTCAACTCTGAGAAAGAGAATGATAACGTCCACACCTCCGAGTGGGGAGGATACATGAGCTGTTGCATAGAAAGCCCTTGAAGCCACTTCAGGTCCCAGGAAGTCATGAGTCCGTCCCCTCCCAGCCTGATTGGTAGAGGATGCCTTTCTCTACCGCTTGTACTGTCACGTTCCAGTGACCAAACGCTAAGTTAGGGAACATAGTCCCTGCTGCTTGTGTACTTCCTGATTTCCTCGGTAACTTGGGCTTAGTCTGCGCCTCAATCTCTCTTCCTGTGAAAAACCCGAGGGCCCTGGGACACAGACCCTGCTCATGCTACCCAGTAATGTTTGGGGCTCTGGCACTGACTAGCAGTGTTCGGTGCAGGTGAGAGCTCAGTGCAGCTTCCGGGTGACCAGCTTCTCACCCTCGGCCCGCTCTTTCCCCTAGCTCAGGTCCAGGCCAGACACAGGTGTAAATCTGGCACCAGGAAGGCTGGAACTCTCCTGGGGCTCAGAGTGGCCTGGGCAGGGGCCGTATCCAGTGGATCTCTCCAGGGAGAGTAGAGTGGATGAGCACTCACATTGGGCTGTCATTTGGAATATTTGAGGGGAGGGGTGGAGCCCCAGGTTGGCTCTCATTTTCTTCTGGTTCTCTAGGCTGTGGCTCTAGGATCCCCATTAAGTGGGGGGAGTGAACTCATGTTGTTAAAACATGGTAGATGTTCACAACGATTCAAATCAGCAAATGTGTATTCAAGTCCTGAGCCTAAACTTGTGAGTTACATGACCAAGGACATGCCATCTAGTCTCTTCGAGCCCGTTTCTTACCTTTATAAGAACACAACCCCTCACTGGTAGCATAGTTGTAAGATGAACAACAAAGTGTATTATCTAAGTGCACATTGAAAACATGTACTGCAGACATTTGTTAAATGTCAGCTCTTAACACGGTGCCCTGTCCTTTGGTGTGATGATGGCAGGAAGATTTCCCTCTCTTTGTTGTCAAGACCCCTGTGCCTATCCATAAGACTATGGGCAGCAACAGCAGGAAAAGTGAAATACCAAACACTGGCAAACCACTTCCTTACCCCAGCTCATACCCCACCCTGGACGCTAACCATCTCGTGATCTGCATCGCACACACAAGGCTTCAAAGCAGAATCATCAACAAGTAGATGGATCATTTGGGACTAATTTCAGGCCCTACATGATTCTGAGCAAATAAATGACTCACAGTGTGCCCTTGGCCAATCCGTGCATCCTCTTGGGGCCTCTGCTTCCTCTTTAATGAAATGGGATGAGTAATCCTTGCCTCGCCCTCATTTTACAAGCATGTAACAAGGGCGAATCCAGTAATGGCTGCAGAATCCTTTGAGGTCCTTGGAGAAATAGTTGCTATATAAATGCAAAGTATGATGTCCATGCCTATTACATTGTGTTTTGCAAATAAATATGTGAGTGTACATCCCATGCATGTCAATGCCAGTCTGGCCAGTGATTTGCCATGTGCCTTTTTTTCAGTGAAATAATCATCTCCATACATTATTCCTTGAAGGCATAACTCTGGATCATCAAGTATGAGATGATGATTGTAATTTTTCTGTTTTGAAAGCTCATCTTTCTGCCTCATTTCAGCTTCTGGTGTTCCGCACAGATTAGTCAGTCATTGGTGATGTGTTCATGGAGGCCTGGTGATTTCTCAATACCTTCAAGGACCTGAAGCAGGACCAGTTGGGGTTTCATGCTCATTGTCCTTCCCATTTTCTTTTCCTGAACCTCTTGAGTTGTTCAGAGGAGAAGCCCTGTCATTCATTTGAAAAATGGCCTGCTTGTCCCTTTCTAAACACTTTGACCACGTTGCTTCCTGATTCAGGAGATAAAATAACAGAGTGTAGAACATGCTTTGATTCATATCACACTTTCAAGTCCATCAGGTGTCATCAGTTATCTCAGCAAAAGTGACTCTTTGGGGTCCCAAGGCTTAACCTAAAGAAGTGTGAGGTGGGAATGTCCTTGTCACGGCACTGAAGCTTCCAAGCTCTTGATTTGGTGAATTGCAACCCTCAGAGCTGGATTTTCTTCCCTTTGAATAAAAATAACACATATTTGGCTTAAGGGAGAAAAGTGAGTATTGATCCTAAATTGAAAGGGAGACATTTCTGTGTTTAAGAAGTCTCCTGGGTCTTGTACTCAAAGGTAGACAATTGGGGTTCTCTGGGCTTGGGTCCCCTGGGATCACCCATATCTCTTGCATATTGACCCTTCTTCAAAAAGCTTTGTGAGACTTCATTCCTGTTTGAAAAGTCTCCAGGAGAGGAGCCCTGGGGTGTCTGTCTTTGACCCCAGGCTGGGCCCGGGAATCTCTGTGCTGGATTCCGACTTTGTCCGGGAGTCTCTGTGCTGGACGCCGGGCTGGGCACGTGGATCTCCTTGCTGGACCCCGGACTGGGCACGGGGGTCTCTGTTCGGGACCCCGGGCTGGGCCCCGGAATCTCTGTGCTGGACGCCAGGCAGGGCCCGTGGGTCTCCTTGCAGGACCACGGACTGGGCGTGGCGGTCTCTGTCCTGGACCGTGGGTTGGGCCCTGGGGTCTCTATGCTGGATTCCGGCTTTGTTTGGGAGTCTCTGTGCTGGACCCCGGGCTGGGCCCATGGGTCTCTGTCCTCGACCCCGGGCTGGGCCCGGGGTTTTAGGTCCTGGACCCCGAGCTGGGCCTGGGGGTCTCTGTGCTGGATTCCGGCTTTGTCCGGGAGTCTCCGTGCTGGACCCCGGGCTGGGCCCAGTGTTTTAGGTCCTGGACCCCGAGATGGGCCCGGGGGTCTCTGTCCTCGACCCCGGGTTGGCCCTGGGGGTCTCTGTGCTGGATTCCAGCTATGTCCGGGAGTCTCCGTGCCGGACCCCGGGCTGGCCCGGGAGTATCCGTACTGGACCCCGGGCTGGGCCCAGGGGTCTCTGTCCTCGACCACCACCTGGGTCTGGAGTCTCCGTGCTGGACCTCGGACCGGGCCAGGGGGTCTCGGTCCTGCACGCTGGACTGGGCCCTTTGGTCTCTTTGCTGGACCTTGGACTGGGTCTGGGAATCTCCGTGCTGGACCCCGGGCTGGGTCCATGGGTCTCTGTCCTCTACCCCAGTCTAGGCCTGTGCGTCTCCTTGCTGGACCCCGGACTGAGCCCGGGGGTTTCTGTTCTGGACCCCGGGTTGGGCCTCAGGGTCTCGGTGCTGGATCCTGGACTGGGCCCGGTTGTCTCTCTTCTGGACCCCGGACTGGGTCCCGGGATCTCGGTTCTGGACGCCGTGCTGGGCCCGGGAGTCTCCGTGCTGGACCCCGGGCTGGGACATGGGATCTCTGTGTTCGACCCCGGACTGGGACCGGCGGTCTCTGTGCTGGATACTGGCTTTGTCCGGGAGTCTCTGTGCTGGACCCCGGGCTGGGCCCTGGGGTCTCGGTGCTCTCTTTTGGTCGGGGCCCGGGGGTCTCTGTACTCGACCCCGGCCTGGGCCTGGGGGTCTCTGTTCTGGACACCGGGTTGTGCTTGGGTGTCTCTGTCATTGAGCACGGGATGGGCCTGGGGGTTTCTGTGCTGGATTCCGGCTTTGTCCGGGCGTCTGTGTGCTGGATTCCGGCTTTTTCCGGGATTCTCTGTGCTGGACCCCAGGCTAGGCCCAGGATTCCTCGTGGTGGACCCCGGACTGGGCTGGTGGGTCTCTGTCCTCGACCCCGGGCTGGGCCCGTGGGTCTCCGTGCTTTCCCCGGGCTCGGCCCTGGGGTCTCTGTCTTCAACTCCGGGCTGGGCCCACGGTCTCTGTGCTGGATACCGGCTTTGTCCAGGGGTCTTTGGGCTGGTCCCCGGGCTGGGCCCTGGGGTCTTTGTCTTCGACCCCGGGCTGAGCCCGGGAGTCTTCGTGCTGGACCCCGTCCTGGGCCCGGGGGTCTCTGTCCTCGCCCACGGTCTGGACCCGGGGGTTTCGGTGCTCTCTTTCGTTCTGGGCCCGGGGGTCTCTGTCCTCGACGCCGGCCTGGGCCTGGGGGTCTCTGTTCTGGACCCTGGGTTGTGCTTGGGTGTCTCTGTCACTGAGCACGGGCTGGGCCCGGGGGTTCTGTGCTGGATTCCAGCTTTGTCCGGGATTCTCTGTGCTGGACCCCGGGCTCGGCCCGGGATTCTCCGTGCTGGACCCCAGGCTGGGCCTGGGGGTCTCTGTCCTCGACCCCGGGTTGGGCCCGGGGGTCTCTGTGCTGGATTCTAGCTATGTCCGGGTGTCTCGGTGCTGGACCCCGGGCTGGCCCGGGAGTATCCGTGCTGGACACCGGGCTGGGCCCGGGCGTCTCTGTCCTCGACCACGGGCTGGGCCCGTGGGTCTCCGTGCTTGACGCCGGGCTGGGCCCGGGTGTCTCTCTGCTGGAATCCGGCTTTGTCCGGGAGTCTCTGTGCTGGACGCCGGGCTGGGACCATGGATCTCAGTCTTCGACCCCTGGCTGGGCCTGGCAGTCTCTGTGCTGGATACCGGCTTTGTCCGGGAGTCTCTGTGTTGGACCCCGGGCTGGGCCCGGGAGTCTTTGGGCTGGTCCCCGGGCTGGGCCCTGGGGTCTCTGTCTTCGACCCCGGGCTGGGCCCGGGCATCTCTGTGTTGGATTCCGGCACTGTCCGGGAGTCTCTGTGCTGGACCCTGGGCTGGGCCCTGGAGTCTCCGAGCTTGACCTGGGGCTAGGCCCGGGAGTCTTTGTGCTGTACCTTGAGGTCGGCCCGGGGGTCTTTGTGCTGGACGCCGGGCTGTGCCCGTGGGTCTCTTTGCTGGACCCTGGACTGGGCACGGGGCTATCTGTTCTGGACCCCGGGCGGGGCCCCGGGTTCTCGGTGCTGGATGCCGGGCTGGATTCGGGGGTCTCGGTGCTCTCCTCCGGGTTTGGCACGCGGTTCTCGGTCCTGGACGCCGGTCAGGGCCCACGGGTCTCCTTGCTGGACCATGAACTGGGCCCGGGGGTCTCTGTCCTGGACCCCGGTCTGGGCCGGGGGTCTCTGTGCTGGACCCCGGGTGGTCCCGGTGGTCTCCTTGCTAGACCTTGGACTGGGCCCGGGGGTCTCTGTGCTTGTCCCTGGGCTGGGCCCGGGAGTGTCTGTGCTGGACCCCGGCTGGGCCTGGGGGT